>JABUQX010098934.1:0-2500 GCA_015478945.1 Trachelipus rathkii
AATTGACGAGCTTCAGTGTGAGATGGACGTTATCGTGGTGCGCACCCCAATCGTCCTGCAATGTCCGTCTGCTGATTCGTTGAAAAATCGTTTTCGAATGTCGTTTCCTCTTGGAACACATTCTTTTTTGATATAAAAGAACGTGAGTGTAAGGCCCCGCTAAGACTGTTTCTGAAAGAGTATACAACAATTATTCCTTTTGATTGTGCAGTAACAAATATATGCATCTTAGCTCATGCTGTCCAACTTAAAAACATAATCCGTTCAAAAAAAAAAACCAATAACCAGTTTTTTTTCCTCCTTGGACTGGTTCTTTGTTCATGAATTGTAATTCAGGCATCTATAGTGTTTGTTTGTTCTTTTGCACGGGAGATGATTATCTTATTAAAAAACCGGAGGGGTATTGGAGTTTTCAGGGAAATTCGTAACAACGTAATGCAAAATAACGCCAATTGATTCCATTTATTTCAGTGAGATAGTAAATAACGACAATTCACCTCCGGCTTTTGATTTATATATTGAGATTCTCTTTCTTTTTTACCACTACAACCTCAAAAGATTTTTGGTGCCGCGATTTAGCATTCTTTTCAGTCTATACTTTTCTCTCATTTTCAGCAAAAGGGTTCTTCAGAGTACAGATTTTTCATTAGCAATGTTTTGGATATGACTCAGAGATGGGCCTCCCTTGCCTTGAAAGTTGAGTCCTGCTGTAATCGGATTTCTTCTTCGTGACGGCCAGGCGTACGGGGCGAGATTCGTCTCCTCCGGCTTAGCAGCAAGTTGGTAGTGAGGTCCGACTGAATATGAGAGAGAGCGGAAGAAAATGGGGAGAGAATGCTAAATAAGGCAACGGGGAAGCCTTTTATACATTTTGTTTCCTACTTATATCAAAATTTTGCTTACGCAAATCTTAGCACAAGTACGAACATAAATATACATTTTTTACTTCTACAAATAGTTACAATTGAGGGTGCTATATTACTTCCCATGCTAAGCAAGGAGTGGTAAAGTATTGAAATACATAGTATAAAAGAAATAAAAATCATTCAAATGCATACATATTTGGAGGTATTCGGAAATGCGCACAAATATATAAAACATGTAATGACCAAAATAATAAAAATAAATATATAATGACAATGACATTCAAACATAAGCATATCTGATTATGTCCGAAGATATAAGCACACATACGAACATTGGAATTTAAGAGATTACAAAATATAAAATGGTATAAAAATTAATTTCAAAATATTATACAATGAAAGGTACATTCAAATATAAGCATATTTGATTATATCAGTTATATATAAGCAAATATACAAACATCCGAATGCAAGAAAATACAAATGTTATATAAATTATCATTGCATTTTTTAATGAATATTTTAAGGATAATTAAAATTGTGAATATCACGCAAATATTTGACACAATCTCACTACTCTTAAAGTCATTAAATTGATTCCATTGTAAAAAAAAAAAAAAAAAAAAAAAAGAAAAAAAATTTCATGACTGCTTTCTGGCATCATTTCCTTTGTTTACATTTTTCGTAAGAATAGAATTTTTCGGTAAGACAGCGAAATAGCAATCTTACGGAATTTGTCCAAAATTCTTTACGTTGGTGAGAATAGTTCTCAAAATTTCTTTAAAATTTGACAAAACGAACGATTTTTTTGAGAACGTTCTTATATTTCGTAAGAATTCGAAAGAATATTGCCAAAACGAAAACGGCTTAAGATAGAATGTAAGTATCCAGTTCTTCGTTGTTTGGCATCGTAATAAGAAGTTACTGGTGAAATTCTGATGAGTTATCAGAAAGTGTTGGGTGTTTTACTTCCGGGGTTACCAATATATAGGGGCCCTTAATATAGGTTCTTTGAAGTGTTTTTGGTTTTTGGTATATAGGCCTATATATGAATTGGATGATGATTTAAAAATCATAAACAAATGATGATTTATTCAATAAAATATAAATAACAACAGTCTCCCCTTTATTGAGATTCTTTTTTTCCCTAAAGTTTCGATTAGCAGTTTCACACCTTTCCTGCGTTTTACCTCCCTTGCTTAAAAGTTGAGTTCTCTTGTAATTCGGATTTCTTTCTTCTTAGGACCAAGCAAGTTGGTAGTATGTCCGACTGAGTATGAGAAGAGAGTGTGAGAGAAGTGGGAGAGAATGCTCAATAAGGCAACAGGGAAAGCCTTTTATACAATTTGTCACGTACTTATGTCAAAATTTTGTTTGAGCAAATCTCGGAACAAGTACGAACATAAATATGCATTTTTAATTTTTACAAATAGTTACAATTAAGGGTGCTATAAATTTCTTATAAAAATTTCTATAGTTATTTAGTTTCTTTTAACAAAAATAAATTATAGTTAGGTAGAAAGCGTTTTTTACAATAGTAAAACTTTTCATTATCTTTTTTATTTTTTACTATTATGCTCTTATTATTTTTTTCAATTCAGTTTAGGCAAATATTTATGATTTTATTTTTATAG
>JABUQX010098934.1:10000-12500 GCA_015478945.1 Trachelipus rathkii
AAATAAAATATTATATTTAATAATAAAATAATATTATAGATCTAAATAAATTTATAAATAAATTTCTAATAATTTCATATAAAATAATAATAACAATATTTTAATAAAAAATATAATAAATTAAAAAACAGCGTTTTTAAAATTAATTTAAATAATTATACAATATAAATATAATATATTTGGCGGTTAGAAATAATAAGACTGATATATAATTGAAATAATATTATAATAAATATTATTAAATTATATTATTAATTAATTATTATAATAATTATTGCGTCGAAGGGAATAATTCGTTGTTTCGCTGTCGCGTTATCATAGTGATAGATGACTTAAAAGGGTGTATATGTTAATAATTATTATGAACGAGGTGTTCACTGAATAACTTAAATGTAAAATTAACATATGCCAACTGTATTATATAGTACTTGATATGCAAATAGAATTATACTATTAATTCTAATTATTATTAATATAAATAACTCGTTTATAGTCACTGGAGATAATATCAATATAATTATTGATGAATTAATAATAAATATAATTGATTAATCAATGTAAGTAGCTAATATTATAATATTATTTAGTTCTAATTTTATGACATATGCGATATAATTTGAAATTAAATAAAATAGTACTAATTGGGTTAATATTCGTGAGTGGAATCGTAGATTGAGAATTATTAAGAATGTGATGGGTGATATGATAAATAATGTGATGTATTGATAATAATTATTAAATATTGATAATTGAAATAAAACATAATAAGAATCATAAATTTATAATTAAAAAAAACTTATTAGTAATATAATTATAATTAATAATAAATAATATAATAATAAAATAATATATAATAATAATAATGTAATAATAATAATAATAATAATAATAATAATAATAATATAATATATAATAATACTGAAGTAATAATAATAATGAATAATTATTATGATTTTTGTATTTATTATTTTGTATTTATTATTATTTTTTGATTATTATTATATTATTATTATTTAAGAATATATTTATATTGGAATGAGTGAGGATTGAGTTAGAGAGGATTTTATTTTAATTCTTGAGTTTAAGTGATTATTAATTAATGAGATTCATTATTATTATGATGTATATATTATAATTATTATGTTACGTCTATTGTTTATTTAATTATATCATTTTTAGTACTTATTGTTTATTAATTATATTCGGTTCAAAGGACACGACACTGTGTTGCAATTAGTAGACCCATTTTAGATACTAAGGAAATTATTTTATGTTTTTTATAATTAATTGCTATAATGAAGTTGTAACATATTGGAAGGCTATTAATAATATAATAATAATTAATAATATATATAACCTTATATTAAATATTAATAACTATAATTAATAATAATAATAATAATAGATAATAATATAATAATATATTTATATATATTAATAATAATTAATTAATAATTAATAATGAATGAATAAATAGTTATTAATAATAAATAGACATATAATTAATAATAATAGATAATAATAATTAATTAAATAATAATAATAAGTATAAATAATAATAATAAACAATGAAATTATATAATAATAATAATTAATAATATATATATATAATAATATAAGTATATAATAATAATAATAATAGTAATAATATAATAATATATAATAATATAATAATAATAATATACAATAATAATAATTATACAGTTAATATATAACACTAAGTATAATAATGAAAATAATATTTTTATTATTGAAGTATGTTTTTGCAGTAATACTGCCATGCTGTGATATGTATGAGTGAGATCCACATAATGAGAAATGTTAATACCATTTAATTTTGTTAATGAATACTTAAGAATGAAATATATCAGATGAGCAGTCATATAGATTGTATAGCCTAGGAGTTCATGTACGTCAATAATAAATACGTATTAAAAGGTGTCTATGCATATAATATAAGCACACGATAGATTATAAAAAAACTCTTACTGTTCGGATTATATAATAAAAGCAACCTACGACAAATACAGGCAAATAATTTAATCCAATTACAATCATAATTACGAACTAAAAATTACAATATATTTCAATATAATTTATATTAACTAGCAATCTTGAGTAGAATTCTTGAAATAATAATAATGAGTAATAATAATAATATAATAATAATATAGTATATATTATAATAATAATAACAATATAAATAATAATAAATAATAATAATAATAATAATTAATAATAATAATAATAATAATAATAATAATAATAATATAATAAATAATAATAATAATAATAATAATAATAATAGTAAACAATAATAATTAATAATTAATAATAATAATAATAATATATAATAATAATAAGAAAATATAATAATAATATAATAATAAATAATAATAATAATAATAATAATAATTTATTTATTATATGAGTAATAAATAATAATAATAATAATAATAATAATAATAATAATAATAAGCATTATTATTATTATTAGTTA
>JABUQX010098934.1:17500-27500 GCA_015478945.1 Trachelipus rathkii
ATAATAATAATAATAATAATAATAATAATAATAATAATAATAATAATAAAATAATAATAATAATAATAATAATAATAATAATAATAATAATAATAATGCATAATAATATTAATATAATAAAAACATAATAATAATAATAATAATATTAATCATAAATAATAATATAATAATAAATAATAATTAAAATAATAGTACTATTAATATAACAAGAATAATAATATATATTAATAATAATAATAAATAATAATAATAATAATAATAATAATAATAATAATAATAATAATAATAATAATAATAATAATAATAATATAATAAAACGATGTATAATAGCCAAAAAAAAATTAAAATTTAACATATAAAGTAACTTCACAAATGTGTCAAAAAAGTTCTATAAAAAGACACAACAGAAAATACTTCTTCTAAACTTCTCCATCCAGAAGAAAAATCATGTCCACTTCTCAGAAAGGGTGTCCATAAGTCCGAAAAACTCTAAAGTAGGGGGCTTACAGCCATCCTGGAGGTTCAAAGGTAAGAGCGTCGGACTTTCCTCTCAGAGTCGCTTCGTCGAATTCTTTTTCCTTTGAAAGCTAAGAAGAAAATTATTCCTGCTGAGATCATTTCTTCAGGACTTTAGAGCTTTGTTGAAGACAGTTGTATATTGTTTGCAATATTTCGGCCTCCGACTGCGAGGCATGGCTTCAGGCAGAAATTGAAATTAATTTTGGTGGGAAATGGCTTATGATGAATATTTTTGTTAATAGTTCCATCAATATAATAAAACGATGTTATAGCCAAAAAAATTTAAATTTAACATATAAAGTAACTTCACAAATGTGTCAAAAAGTTCTATAAAAGACACAACAGAAAACATTTCATCTAAACTTCTCCAGAAGAAAAATCATGTCCACTTCTCAGAAAGGGTGTCCATATGTCCGAAAAACTCTAAAGTAGGGGGCTTAAAGCCATCCTGGAGGTTCAAAGGTAAGAGCGTCGGACTTTCCTCTCAGAGTCGCTTCGTTGGATTCTCTTTCCTTTGAAAGCTAAGAAGAAAACTATTCCTGTCGAGATCATTTCTTCAGGACTTAAGAGCTTTGTTGAAGACTTGTATATTGTTGCAATATTTCGCCTCCGAACTCGAGGCATCTTCAGGCAGAAATGAAATTAATTTGTGGGAACGGCTATTATGAATATTTTGTGGAATTATTAACAAAATATTCATAATAGCCGTTCCCACAAATTAATTTCATTTCTGCCTGAAGATGCCTCGAGTTCGGAGGCGAAATATTGCAACAACCTTAATACAAGTTCTTCACAAAGCTGCTTAAGTCCTGAAGGAAAATGATCTCAGCAGGAAATAATTTCTTTCTTAGACTTTCAATTGGAAAAAGAATTCACGAAGCGACTCCTGAGAGGAAAGTCCCGAACGCTCTTAGCTTTGACCTCCAGGATGGCTTGTAAGCCCCTACTTTAGAGTTTTCGGACTTATGGACACTCTTGTTTCTCAAAAGAGGAGAGAATTGAGCCTCAGGAGAAGTGTTTCAGATGAAGTATTATTCTGTTGTTGTCTTTTTTTTAGACTTTTTTGACACATTTGGTGAGTTACTTTTATATGTTAAATTTTTAATTTTTTTTGGGCTATTATTAACATCGTTTTTATTATATTATGGAACTATTAACAAAATAATAATAATAATAATAATAATAATAATAATAATAATAATAATAATAATAATAATAATAAAAATAATAATAATAATAATAATAATAATAATAATAATAATAATAATAATAATAATAATAATAATAATAATAAAAATAATAATAATAATAATAATAAATAATAATATAATAAAAATATAATAATAATAAAATAATGAATAATATAAATAATTAATAATAATAATAATTAATAATAATAATAATAATAATAATAATAATAATAATAATAATAATAATAATAATAATAAAATTCAGCGTCAATTTTAACATACTTTTTTGCAAGTTCTTTCTATCCTTCCAAATAATTCTTTATTTTCAGAAAAAAAAATTATTAAGGGCTATTCTGGAATAAGAAGAAGTTAAAGTCTTTCATATTATACCAATATTTCGCCTTTATACTTCAAGCATGATCACGGTAATTAACTATTTATAATACAATTTACAAATAATAAATATCAAAATGTTAAAATACAAATTTATTTTGCATCAATTGTGAAGCTTGAAAAATATTTTAAGTAAAAAATCAAAAAAGTTTACATTATTTTGCAAATACAACTATTATCAATATAAAGGTGTACCTGCACACCACTCAAACCTTCAGAAAATATTCAAAGGTTCATTCAATTCATTAAATTTCACATTAATGTCTGGCTTAATATTGAAAAAAAATATTTTTAGAAGGCCTTCATGTAAAAAGATGGTGCATCGATGGGATTACCACTGGGACCACGTTTGCCGAATTTTATTTGTTGATATTGAAAACCAAATTATGAATGAAAATAACATTTATTCCGAAGACTTATTTAAGATACGTCGATGATACATTTGTCCTATATGAAAGTTCGAATCACTTAAAAAATTTTAAGGAACGACTTAAATAGCTCTCAGTCCTAAATTTTGCTTATGAAGATGTTAAAATTCAAAAACTGGCATTCCTAGATGTCTTACTTTGTTTTTAAAATGGTAGAATCGAAAGTACAGATATAGGTTAGTACACAATTTATGATTCTAATACGTCTGAAGTTTATAAAATACCCCTTATTAAAACCCAAATCTACTGAGCTTATCAAATAATTTCAAAGTAGAAACTCTTTAACAAAGAGGTGATAAGAATAACTAGAAACAAAGTTAATAATTGTTACCCTCAATTTAAAAATGAAAGCGATATTAAAAGAACTATCAGTGACATTCTAACTTCAAACAGACATTCACTTGATAGTGAAAGCAAAATAACTTTTTACTTTAAATCACCAAATTAATTAAACAAACTTTTTAAATCAAAAATTGAACATTATTGTCAAAGAACATATTAGGTCAGAAGAAAAAAGACCATGTAAGAAGATACTACTAACCGAGATGAGTGTCCTCATATTATATTAGTACCCGTGTATGTCATAGTTACAGACAGTTATGCTTGTGGTATCAATGTACTTGCAAGAGAGTTAGTATGTAATCTCTTATGTGGGTATACGCAACAGCACTTAATTATACCCGAATTATGCACACCAGGTATAAACCCAGTAGAATATGGGAGCATTACACGACGGAACACAAACCCCCGATTCTTACAGTTGAAATTGCTAGTTGCTATAAAATCTAATTTTCAAATTGTGTTAAATTTCAACTATCTTGCCGTATGCAGCAATCTCTTTTTATTTAAAAAAGCTTGAAAGCCATAGATTAAGAAGGATTTATGAAATGAATGAATGCTTGAATGTTTTGTTTTTTATTTTTAGTTTTGCAGGTAAACCCAGCCACATTAAAATAGCTGTACTCGCAGCAAATGTTGAAGAACTCATTGTAAGTGATTTTTCTTTTTACTTTTTAAACTTCACACCTAAATAAATTAATTTTAGATTTTTTATATTTAGAAATTTATTTTTGTTAAACTCATTATAAATAGCTAGCTTACCGTCATCATGCCTAAGACATACAGGCGAAAATTGGTACCAAGTATTAAAGCTTTAAACTTCTTTTATTCCAGAATAGTCCTTAAAAATTTTCTTCTGAAAATAAAAAATTATTTAGAAGAATAGAAAGAGCTTGTAAAAAAAGTAAATTAAAAATGACGTTGATTTAAATTCTTAATGAATAATAATAATAATAAGATGTTAATAATCAATATTTTAATAAAATAATAATAATAATAATAATTAAAATAATAATAAAATAAAACCGATAATATTAGTTAAAAATAATATTGTTAAGGATTGTACGACTAATATTATAATAATAATAATAATAATAATAATAATAATAATAATAATAATAATAATAATAATAATAATAATAATAATAATAATAATAATAATAATAATAATAATAATGTATCTGGATCCAATCAAGGATTGGAAGCCTGATAAGGAGTATGAGCTGAGCCTGAACGGATTGGAGTTGGAGTGATTCGATATCAGAATGAATACTTGCTCTTAACCTGTATAATGTATGTTACGTCAAAGCATGTGTACAAGGATGTTGAGTACTAATACCCAAGACCCCTCTCACTATGAGCTGTTGTAAAGTTCAAAGAGGGTAATGGCTTTAACATCATCGGAAAATTAAATATATAAACACAATAAAATTAAGGTGTAACGTGATTCTATAACGTAATAAATTGTATTCGTTTTCTAATAAGTATATTTTCATTTAAACTATGACTTTAATTATTTGTACACTCCATTTTTGTTTCAAACACATACATTTATATTTTTTATTCCAAATATTTTGTCATTTAAACTGAGTTTAATAACTTGCATAGTGCATTTTCTTTTCAAACATATACATTATTTTTTCTAAATATATTTTCATTTAAATATGACACAAGTAATTTGTATACTCCATTTTCTTTTCAAATATTCACATTTATATTACCGGTTTTCAAAATTTCAATCATTAACTATAATATTTAGAGTACATCATATTCTTTATACATGAGAAAATTATATTTTCACAATTTCGTTTGTAAACCTAAACTATTATATTCTCCTTAGTGTAAAATTTCATAAGGTTATTTTGTTTTAAGTTGGTATTTATTTTAAAAAAAATATATATTTATTTTCCGAGATCTATTTCAGTATTAACCATTTTATGTTTTTACTAAAGAAAATATTTTTTATTAAAAAATATGTTCTTTACTTATCCTAAAGCAGAAAAGCAGTAGCGCAAACATTATACCCCTTCCCAATCCCCAAACTAATTCCATGCTATGTTCTATTGACTTACTGCTTTTCGTCATATTTGGTCATGTATTATGCATAAACCTAACATAAAAATGTTCTTTATTTGAACATGACACATAATTTATCAAAAATATTATAAGTTTTACTAAATTTCCATTCTTTCTATTTAAAAATATAAATTGATTTGATTAATAGATCAAACTCTAAACAATCACATCACCTACCCACCCCATATCAACCATGATCCATTGATTAAGCGAATATAATCATGATTAAATGAATAAAGTCCTAATTAAGCTTAAATATTTGTACATCGTAACATAAAAATCTGCTTCGTGTATATGAATTACATAAAATTTTGGAAAAACATTTTATGTTTATATAAAAAAAATTTATTCTTTTTAATTAAAAATATCAACTAAAAGTGATTAAAGTCATCTTTAAGTATCAATGAAAGATAAATATTACATAAAAATAAGCTCTTTCTTATGATCAATACATAAGTTAGTCTTCTTATGTTGTATAATCAAAAAAATAATAGTGTCTAACATACCTACGTATAAATATAAAGCTAACATTAACAAAATTTACTGAAATAATATTCCGTAAAGTAGGATTATCACATTACAAATTTTGTAACTCTAAGTTTGCACTTGCCGATTTCTCTAACTAACGGTTGTAATTTTACATCATCATTGTAATATTTACCATAACCCAGTCCTGAACCCATTCACACTGACCAAAGCGATGAATTGTGGCGATTAAGAGAAGTTTTTAAGCATTTGTTGAAGCTTTAATATCCCCTAAACTAAAAGCATAATGTGCAAAAAAAACAACAAACCTTAACTTTTCTTACGACGCACGATATAAACTGATGTTACACTTAAACATTTATTTTAAGAGACTTTAAAAAACATGTGGCTTTTATTCTTATAAAAGGTTTCATAGTTTTACTTTAAAGACTCAATGCGGATGCTACAAATGACGATACATGTGTTATTGTAAGATTATTCACTACTTAGAATTAAAATGCTATCACGAACAACGATGCGTCATTATATCCAATGTTAACATAGCAAAGTTTGAACCTCAACATAACATTTCTTGACTAAGAACATACTTAACATTATACCTAAATACCATTCTAACCCAGAAGGGGTTTAAGCGGGCACACACCTCCGAAGGTCGAGTAAGGGCAGAGGCCTTAGTTGCCCGATTATATCCCCTTCGGGAGTGACCCCACAACTGGGACTTCACACCCTTCTTCACGGGTTCCCCTTCCAGTGGGCTTCTCGGTGGGAAAAAATGAATTTCTTTAGGAATTTAATTTATATTAAATATGAACTTTGAAAAACTATTAAATATGTAAAGAAATATATATTAATATATAATATTATTAATATATATATATATATATATATATATATATATTATATATATATAGAGTGTGTGTGTATTTCTATACATTTTTTGCACCAAATAATTTTTACAAATATATATATATATATATTCTATATATATATATATATATTCTATATATTTATATATGCTAAGAATTGTTAAATTGTTATCTGTTAAATGTTACTATGATGATGTAACATAACACTGTAATGTTAGAGATATGTTGGAAAAAGTGTTAATAGGTCAAGTTTTTCCTTTCTTAAAAATAAAAATTTTAAATTGCAAGATGTATAATATTCATAGCAATTATTATATGTAAGCTACGGTACGGGCATTTTTCATGCTATAAACATATAAAGAATAATTTACGTTGTGAACTCGTACGAAGAAAAACTTTATTGCTACTGCTTTATACGTAAAAGGTTATAGTTGCTGTTTTTGTCGTCAATTTAAATACCGTATGCTATGTTATCGATGATGGAAAAATTAGGATATGCCACGTTTTGCTAAGTAATGTTAGGTAATTTACCTATATTAAGCACTGAACTTTGGCAGCGTTACCGTTTATTAATATGTAAGTATGTTAGTATGCTGATGTTACGTTATGTTTTTCAGAGAATGTTATGTGATATTATTGAGTTCAAACTTTGTTATGTTAACATTGGTATGTTATATGCAGTATATATGTTGCTTCGTCAGTTGGTGGATCGCATTTTATTCTAATCTAGTGAAACTTGTCAATAGTGCATGTATCGGTAATTTGGTAGAATCGCATTGTTTTTAAATATAATTATGAGTTTATAAACATAAAAAGAATTGTTTTTTTTTTAAAGCTCTTGTTAAACATATACGTTTTTGTCTCTTTCAGTCCTTTTTCGGTTTTCGCAAAGGTTCTGTTGCTGTTGTTTCTATTATTGTTCTAACAATGGTTCAGGTGTATATTTACAGATGCTAAAAACTTTTTTATGTCAACTTTTATGCGTTGGTATGTGTGATAGTTAGGCTAGGTTATGATAAATATTACTATGATAATGTAAAATTAACACTGTTATGTTAGAAAAATGCCGGACAAATGGATTTAGATTAAGGTAATGATACCTACTTACTGATATTATACTGTGAATTTTGTTAATGTTAGCATTTTATTCATACGTAAGGTATGTTAGACGTATTATTTTTATGTTATAATCATTAAAAGACTTAAAATTTATGTTGTGATCATACGAAAAAATTTATTTTTATGTAATCTTTATTCCTCATTGATACTTAAAGATAACTTTAATTACTTATAGTGTATATTTTTAATAAAAAAGAGTAAAAATAAATATTAGGATGAACATTAAATGTTTTTTAATAATTTTATGTAATGTTTATACAGAAAGTATGTTTTTATGTTACGTTGTACAAATACTTTAATTTAATTAGGACTCTAATCACTTTATCATGATTATATTCGTTTAATCAATAGTTCACGGTTGATGTTGGGTGGGTAGGGGATGTGATTGTTTATAGTTTGATCTATTGATCAACTGATCAATTCATATTTTTTAATAGAAAGAATGAAAATTTAGTAAGCCTTATAATATTTTTAATAAATTATATGTTATGTTCGTATAAAGAACTTATTTTTATATGTTTATGCGTCATACATACCAAATATGACGCAAAGCAGTGAGTCAATAGAGCATGGCATGGGATTACCATGGGGATTGGGAAGGGGAATAATGTTTTCGATCCTGTTTTATAGTCAGTACATAATTTTTAATAAAAAATATAATTTTCTTTAGTATAAACAAAATGGTTAATATTGAAATAGATTTTCGGAAAATTAATATAATTTTTAAATAAATGTAAACTAAAAAAATTAAAAGGAAATTTTAGCATAAAAGAAAAAACACACTTCACATTTTAAACGAAATTTTTGAAAATATAATTGTCTCATGTGAAAAGAATATATGTACTCTAAATATTATAGTTAATGATCGAAATTTAAAAAACGGGTAATAAGAAAAGGGAATATAAGTATAAATGAATATGTTTGAAAAGAAAATGGAGTATACATATTACTTGTGTCATAAAACAAATGAAAATATATTTAGAAAAAAAATATAAATGAATATGTTTGAAAAGAAAATGTAGTATACAAATTATTAAAGTCACAGTTTAAATTTACGAAAATATTTAGAATAAAAAATATAAATCAAAATCTTTACATGAAACAAATGAATGATTGAGAAAAGTGAGAGAGAAGAAAATAAATTGTTTGCTATAAATTGCTTAGGTTAACTTTTGCAACAGGCGTAAGATAGGATTAATATTGAAGTTCTAAAGCAGTGTTAGTGATATATGGTGTTGGTGGAGGCTTCTGAATGGAATTAAAAGTATGTATGACGATAGTGAACATGTTTAAGAATAAATGGATTTCCAAAGTGGATGGTTTTAATACTTAAGTAGCGGGAGTGAAGTATGAATGTTTATGTCTCATTATTCAATTTGTATATGTTATGGGTTAGAAAATAAATTTAGGGGTGTGATGCAAGGGAAGGTTTTAGAAATGATAGGAGATGAAGAGAGTGCGAGGGTCATACCCATTATAGGCGGATGATTGGTTTTGGGTGGCGAATCTGATGGATGTGAGAGGCTTGATTTGGAGACATTTGGCAGGGTGTGTTAAAAGAGGGTTTGAAGTAAACGCAGATAAGATAAGGTTATGTTGTGAGTAAGAAAGTCCTTAGTGCGGAATTATGTGATGGGGAGCAAACTGAAACAAGATGTCTGGTTTTAAATATTAGGATATATGTTTGGACGAAAAAGGGAACGGATTGATGCAGAATGTATAGGAAAGGTGCGAAGGTAGAATATGGTTGGAGCCAATTAAGAGGGACACGGGATGGGTGAAGACTGTTGGGGGGGTCGAACCCCGAATATTAGTCTCTGCCTTAAAAAATGAAAATTTGTAGGAAATAATCAGTAATGTCTCAATACAATTAAAACCATGGTTGTTAAATCAGTTGCAAGATAGTCCGACTCCTATCTGCATGTTCATTTTTAAATTTTTTAACGTTAGTATAATTTTCTTTCCTTAAATTTTAAAAATTATTTAAACTTTGTTTTTCTGTATTAAATTATTAAAAGTTATTTTTTTTAAATTTATGTAAAATTTAAAATTATTATTATTAAAGATTTGTGTTTTATTAACCCTAAAGCAGTAAATCAATAAATCAATAATTTAGGAAATCTGTATCGCAAGCCAGCTGCCCATCTGTGATCTAATGAATTTGACGGGCTTTATTTTATTTTTGGGACTATAGTTTTATCAGTATTTGACGGTCTTAAAATGTTCCTGAGCATAATATAAAAATAATTTCTTGTACATGAAAACTTCAAAAAGTTTTGTTAAATTATAAACAATTTTAACATAAGCGCTTGACATGAAATATACTAACAAAGATTTTATCATTTTTTCACTTTATATTTCTACCCATTAGCATATATTTAAGAAGAAACATTATAACCTAACAACTTTTAATAATTCTTACAAAAAATTGCTTAAAATTAAGACCTAATACTTTCAGAAAATAACAATATCTAGCAAGAAAGCTCTTAGGCTTGTTACATTTTAAACACCACCAACTTTTAAAATATTGCGCATTACCCGACATTCTTCTTTTGACATGTTTACTTGACTATGTTCACATACC
>JABUQX010098935.1:0-25000 GCA_015478945.1 Trachelipus rathkii
GGAGATACATGAAAATAGAGTTACTACTAAAGGGGGACCTGGATAAGATATGGGATAACTTTAGAAAGTGTTAGAATCGTAAACATAGGAAAAGGACTGCGGCGAATAATATCCAGCGGAACAATCAATGAAGAGATGGCGAACAGATTGCGGGGGGTATGACTTCGACAAAATTTGCAATGGGAGGGGGGGGTCGATAACATATGAGTGGCTGTGAGTAATTATTAGTGGCCAATACAAGGCGTGGAAGTATCACGTCGTGTAAGGTTTCGTCGGTGGGAGGAAGATCACTCCGCGATGACGGCATTATCTTTCGAAGTTTTGCCTTCTCTCTCGTGATCATCTCGTCCCAGCCGCCTCCTTGCCAATAAATCGAAAACCTTGTGGAAGAGTTCAGGATAGTATCGTGATGGAGTAACCTTGTCGATGGATCCGGGAGGTACTGGACAACTCCGAAATGAGGAGCGTGGCATTTTGGCTCCTGTCACGGTTTCATTGCAAGTTACCCACAAACATGAGAAGGGCGTCCAACATAAAATTATTTATGTTTCTTGCGGGAATGAGCAGCCGCAAACATTGCGCCAGCACAGATACCATTGGTTTTAGCATAAGGGGTTTAAGCGCAGTAGCCGCTGACGAATATGAAATACTTGACATATTAGATTGATCTTGTTAGTGATAGAATTTCGAGACAAGCGCAATCATTATACGCATTAATTGGCTGTGAAATGAAGCAATCGAGGGGGGAGAGGGTATAGGGAAAGGTTGCGATCACGAAAAGACGGAGAGATTGCGCTCACATGTTCGGTTTTAGCAGCCATCAGTAAAATGGAGTAAGACACTTCACAAGACTGTGGATGAGACAGGAATGATTGCCTTTAACAAGGCAGCAGTGTGGTTGGATTTGGAGAGAGAGGTCAGAGGCAAAGCAAATGGTGGGAGCAAGGAATAACCAAGGTGTGTATCCTTTATCGTATAGAAAGGCAGCGCCTTTTGTAAAGGGATGTTAAAGAAATATGATATATATATATATTAATAATGATAAAGTTATATATAATATATATATATAATATTATAATATTATATATAATATATTATATATATAGGTGTATTATATAAAGTAATATTATACGATATATATATCATATGTCATACGATGAGAATATTTGTCATTAACATAAAATCCATATACTATATAATATTATATATATATATATATATATATAGTATATATATAAATATATATTTAAACCTATATTCTATATATAGAATATAAATAATACAGTATGCTATAAATAATATAGATATCATAAGATAAATATATATATATTAAAATTGTAGTAATATATATAGGGAAACAGCTGATTTAGTTAAACACATGATAATGATCTCTTTCTACATTTATTATTTAAAATGGCATCAGATAAAAAGCTGGGAGAATTATGGTTCAGCGCTGATTTTGCGGTGAATTTTCTTTCTTCCTGCTCAGTGCTCCAGTCTATTAAAGGTCTTATTCGTCCAAGTAGGATCCTGTTCCCACAATGTTGGTGGTTCCGTTCCAGCCCTCGCTTTGGATAGAAGTGAAGCTAAGGCAAGAGGCTTATAAACTGTCCCATATGTTCTGACTCCCTTGACCCTCTTTCTCTCCGTCGTGACGTCGGTGCCCTATCTCTTTTCTATAGGTATTACCACGGCAGGTGCTCGAGAGAATTGACCTCGTCGTGCATTCCTCCTCGCATCGTCGCGTCGCCTGGTGAATAACATTGAGTGCGTTGAACATCATCGAATATTGTGTGAATATTGGACGACTCAAGGATCCACTCGTTGTGGTGCCTCCTTTATTCCAGCCACATCTGTTTTGTGAACTCCTTGCCTCTGTTTGTATTTCCCAGCTATATTCAATCTTCTCTATTTAAATCCCGCGTCTGGCCAACCGTGAGGGACGGGCGTTTATTTTATACGGAGTAACCAGTCACTTTCCATTTTTTTTAATGATTTTTCTTGTATGTAGTATTTTTTTTTTTTATTGTATGTCCACCATTTTTCATATGATTTTTTGCCCCTCGCTTTTGAAAGGGCATGCCCGTGAGTGGTGGGATCATGTAAAAAAAAAAAAAAAAAAAAAATAAATATATTACGTATATTATATGTATAAAATATACTTATAAGTTTGATATACAATATATTAATATAAATTAATATAAATGTTATTCGTTATAACTTATATTATATAATTTATATAATATTTATATATATATATAATTATATATATATATATACTATATATTATATATAATAGTTATATAGTAGCTTGAGCGGCCAATTGAAGGAGACTGGAATCCTGTAAATCCTGGAATCCTGGAACGTGGAAAGTGACTTCCTGAAACTGTGAAACTCGGAAACTGGAACCCCCCCCCAAAACAATAAAGAAAAAAAAAAAAAAAATTTTTTTTAAAATTAAAAAAAAAAAAAAATAAATAATAAATAAATATTCTTAAAATCTCAATATATATAGATATATCAGTATTAGATATATAATATTAATATGTATATATACGTATGCAACAATAACAGAAGGGTGAAGTGGCAATAGTGGCGAGTTTGATATCTGTATATTACCAACTTTAGAATTTTTTATATGGATATATAGATATATACATTGTAGTATATATATATATATATATATATATATATATATATATATTACAACCTTTGGGATAATCATATTCATTTATATAAGGTATAATATACACGCATACGCACACACACACATTTACACATACGCACACAAACACACCCACACACACAGCACAACACACACAAACACTTTAATATATATATTACTATAATTATATATATTATATAATATATACTAATATATATATATATAATGAGTATATATATACTATTACTATAATATAGTATTATAAGGACGCATATAGTAGCTCTACATGCCTGGAAAGAATACTAAACATAAGCACACGGGCGGCGCACATGCATACGTATGTGAAAGTTGATTCGTCGTTGCGTGCCGTTTGTTTGTTTGTTTTCCGCTTCGCAGACTCCGTCTGCCTGGTGAATTGAGGTTCCGGAGCGAGTGCAACCTCTTCGAAAGGTGTGCGGTTCTGTCCTGGATAGACAGGATCTTAGATAGGACTGAAATGACACGGAGTGCGTAAGAGAAGAATGAGGAATCGAGGACGAAGCGAGGAACAAGGAAGAGATGGTTGTTTGGGAGACCTCTCCGGCAGGCAGGAGTCCCCATCTGAAGATAAAAGAAGTTTAAAATGCCCGGAGTGCATAAGAGAAGCGGAGGAGACCTCGAAGGAGATGAGGAAGAAGGAGAAGAATGAGAGGAGAAGCATGAGGAAGAGGATGCCAGAATCGTCTAACCCTCCGGAGGAGGGTCCCTACTGAAATAAAAGTAAGTTCTAACACAATGCACGGAGTGGACATAAAGAGAGAAGAAGAAGAAATGCAGGAGTGCATAAGAGAAAAAGAGGAAAGAGTATAGGAGGAAGGCCGGAGTCAGGAGAATGAGAATGAGACCGAGTTGGTGCAGGCAGTGGTGCTGGAGGCCCTGGTGCGGTGCTGAGTTTGAAAACATTCGTTTGCATCAGACTGAAATTTCTATTCAAAATCTCGTTTTCTTTAATAAACGTCAACTAAAATATATTGTTTGGCATATTTTTATTTTTAACAGTTTTCATTCTTTATTGTTTTTACTTTTGTTGTTCAATTTAAACTTTTTAATTACTTTTTTATTTTATTTGTTTGCTAAAGTTTTGTTTAATTGGCTGGTAAAGGATGTTTACAACGTAAAAATATGCATTTTACAAGCGACACCTAAAATCAGTAAGTCAGTAAAAATTTCAGTAAATCAGTTAAAGGCAGTAAATAAGTCAGTAATCAAGACCCCTCACTCTGATCCCTCCTAAACGCCACTTCCATGGATCTTATTGATTCATCGATCAGTTGACTAATGATTCAAGATCATATTGTATTGTATAAGCATAACACAAAAATTTTATTTATTTTGTGTTGTTTTCTTTTAAAGCATGTAGTTTTTACTATAAAACATGTATTTATCCTTGTTTATTTTTACTACAAATATTATTTATTCTGTTTTATTTTGCTTTAAACATTTTTGTTTTACATATAAAAAATTTATCTTTTTATGTTTAAAAGCTTAAACAAATTTGCATTTTTTACTACTTAAAGCGTAAAACTCAGTAAAAATCAGTAAATTCCAATACCTACCGGTCAGTCTTAGTCTCTCCTATCTCATGCTGTCGAATCTATTGATTCGATTGACTCTAATTTGATTAATCATATTTTGTACAAGCAATAACTCAAAAGCTTTTATTTTTTTCTTTTGTTTTCTTTAAACATTATGTTTTTTACTATACAAAACGTTTATTTATTTGTTTTATTTTTAACTATAACATATTGTATTATATATGTTTTATTATTTGCTTTAAAAAATTTTTTGTTTGTTACTAAAAAAAAATTAAATATGATTTCTTTATGTTTAATACACTTAAAAAGAATTTTTGCATTGTTGTGTGTTGTGAAATGTTACGGTTTGTTTGTTGTTCGTTGGTTGTTGTCGTTAAAATATAGTCTTAACGTTTCGTAATAGTGAACAAAAGACAATATAGTGCACCAGCTTTTTCAAACAGCATTCTGATATCGTCAAAATATTACGATAGTTAATTTTACGCATTAACATCTGGAAAAAAACTAAACGAAAAATAAAATTAGGATCCTAAATTGCTTTAGCACTGGCGAAAAAAAAAGAAAAAACCGCATTTGTATAAACTAAGTCTTGTCTCGAAAGAGAGCCGGAATCAAAAGCTTGATAGATTAACTTAGCAGCAGGTCAGATAGTCGGCATGGCAATCTGCAATCTTACTATAATCACAGATTCGCCTCAAAATTATTAATCTATTATTATTATTATATTCGATGTTTATTAATTATTATTATTATTATGTTTATTATTATATTATATATTATTATTATTTATTATTTGTATTTTATATATTATTGATGTATTTTATATTATATATTGATTGATGATTAGTTATTCAAGCTAGAATCTCCACACAGCCAATCACGGCTGCGATCACTTGCTGCAGATTCAACAACTAAAACATGTGGTAGGATAATTGCTCTCGCAACTCGGCAACCCTAACATTACGTAATGGTTACGTCTCAAGGGTAAACAATCAGAGAACTGTATTTGCTAATCCATCACGGGACAGCCAATGAAATTCGAGGAATGACTCTTTAATCTTAATATCTTTTGACACACGAGAAGGGGGCACGAGAATTTCATTACTTTGTACATACAATATCTTTTTGAACAGTGAGACAGGCATAACGTAATTTATTTATTAGCTTCCCATACTTTTGGACACAATGAGAAGGGTAAATAGATTAATTACTTTGTTCCCCTTTTGTCCTTAACATATGGTTTTTATTCTTAAACAGTAGTTTTTATGTATTAATTATTATTATTTAATTCATTATTTATTATTAATTTAACTGATTCATAATATATAATTTGGAACTAGTAATTTGTATGATGTTTATACTAATTAAATCATTATTATTATTTATTATATTATTTTTTATATTTTAGATTATTATATTATCTATGTTTTATTATTAGATCAATCATAATGTATATAAATCACAAAACAACATAGATAACACACCAACCACACATTACAGACACACACAGCACACAATAAGTTATAGAACACTTTCTTGAAACAAGAGACGGCAATCATGCCGTACTAAACTTACTGATCACATATTGCTATTTTTCTATGGATGTGGAAGCAGCATGTGTAAAGACAGTTTCTAAACGTCACTGGAAGACATTACATTTTTCACATGTTTATATAAACATTAGTTTTGTTATGTATTTCTTTCTAGTTGATCCGTTCCTGTATAATTTGATATTTTGTTAAAAGGTTAAAAAATATATATATTAATTTTTGTGTATTTATTGTATTTATTATTTAGAATTAAAATGAATTATATTTGTTATAAAAAGTGATCTATTTGTACCTTTTTTTTTTTTTTTTTCTTTAAACATTATGTCTTTACTATATAAAATTTATCTTATTTTGTTTTATTTATTTGCTTTAAAGGTAAATGTTTTAACTAAAAATTAACATTAAGTTCTTTGTAAAATTTTAATTACTTAAAAATTGTTTTGGATTTTTACATCCTTAAAGCAGTAAATCAGTAATCAGATTAATCAACAACCACCTCCACTTCTAAGTCCCCTAACCCTGTCGGTGATACTACATTTGATGTATTGCATTCCATGATCATAAATATTTTGTCATAGACAATACATAAAAATAAAGTTCTTTATACTGAATAGACTGATCAACGATATATGCTAACGTAGCCATATTAGTTTTCTCTATCTATTCAAAGGCTATACATACACATCCCCCTGAACAAAATTAATGTACAACGCAAACCTAGCATATAACCTTAAGCACTGAATAATCAGCTAACCATCAACAAAGTTCCACCACTTACAAGCAGTAAAGTAACTAAAAACATAACAAGCACAAACGTAACCCTATTCGCAAATGTACTTTGGTCAAAGCCAATAACTCTAACAGATCAAGAATGTTTAATTTTACAAATCTAACAAATTCGTAATATTTAACTCAACAAAATTATCAAAACTCTTGTCTAATTATCATACCTAAACCTCGAATATATGCTAACGCGTAACCAATTTTTTACATTAATTAGGAAGCTAACAAAAACATAAGCCCTGAACTTTAAGAATATAGATGTCACACGAAACAAAAACCTAACATACCTACGTATGAATACATTCTCTCTGCTCACGTTCACAAAGTTTCGATAAGCTTTCAAAAAAGGTGAAGTAAGGCCTAACAACGATACAAAACCCTCCAAGAAATGTATTCAACCTAACTTGTCCAAGCATACCAGCAATAATCAGCTAAAAGCAGTGATTCATCTATAACACAAAGATCCCTGTAACCTAAGTATCGCAAATCTATCAAAAGAAGGGATAGCATAGATTCTGACACTATGAATTGTGCACAGCGAGACCTTCATTACAATAATGCAATCTCATATAAGATATAACATTAGTTGTTGGAACTATGGAATACCGAGACTATCATTCTAGTAAAAGTTAAATTCGCTCATTCCGAGGATAGAGCTCAGACATTACTGTGGCGTTAACTGTCCAAGCAAAAACATTAAGACTCACTATTATTATTATCTATTAAATTATATTATTATATAATTATTTTATTATTTATTAATGTATTATGATTATTATTGATTAAATCTAATTATTAATTATTCACTTATTATTATTAAATTTTAAGATTAAATTATTATTATTTATTATTATTCATATTATTATTTTTACTATTATTATTATTATTAATTCATTATTATTATTATATTATTATTTTTTATTATTTATCAACTATATATGTATATGAACATAACAAAACCTACCATATCATAGCACACGAAGACGCACACACACACCACACACAAGGGCACCAACCACACACACATACATCACTTTCACCCGTAATTATAGGATCACTTTTAACTGGAAACAAGAGACTGGCAATCGTCGTACTAACTTACTGATCACATGACTGGTATTTCTATGATGTCAACAGATTGTAACATTTCTTAAAACGGTCACTGGGAAAGACATTACATATTTTTCCAAAATGTTTAGATTTATAACAGGTTAATGTTAGAACAGTCTCCATTCGTAGAAATGTAATAATCCTTCTATTTATTTTGTTAAAAAGTTATTTAGGTTTATTTATTATTTTAAGTATTTATTTTGTATTTTTTATTTATTTAAAATAAATCTATAGTATTTTTTTTAAAAAAAAAACTTTTACTCTTTTTTGCTGTTGTTTTTGCTTTTAACATTAAAATGTTTTTAACTATAAAAATTTATTTATTTGTTTATTTGCTTTAAACATTATGTTTTTTTTGACTAAAAAAAAATTATTCTTTTTTAAACGTTTATAACTTAACGAAATTGTTGGCATTTCTTACATACCTAAAAGCAAGTACAACCGTTAATCAAACCATCACATCTCTATCCTGCTCTACTCCATGGTCGTGATCTATTGATCTAATTGATTCCTAATTGATGCTATTGATCGTTAAATTGATCTATTGGTCTAGTTGATTCGATTGATTCATGCATGATTTTGTATACACATATACATACGAAAAATAAAAGTTCTTTATACAACCCTGAGGTACAAACGGAATAATGCTAACGTAGCCATAGTTACTTCCTATTATATTAAAGGCCTAACATAACATCACCTGAACTTATAGAATATAATGGTACAACAGCAACCAGGCATACCTAAGCACGAATAATAGCTTAACATCAAACAAAAAAGTTCCACAATTTAACAACAACGAGTAAAGTAACTCAACGGATAACATAACAAAACCGTAAACCTATTACGACTTTGGTCAATGCATACTTAACAAGATCAATTGTTTTTACACATTAACAATTTTTTTATTAATATATAAAAAAATTTATGAAGTATCTACTATATATTTTTTAAAAAACTTTTTATTTATTCTTTGCTTATTCTGTTTAAAACATATGTTATATTTATACTAAGAATTTATTTTCATTTTAGTGTTTATAACTGTAAAATATTTTGCCGCTTTTTACATATCCTTAAGGCCATGTTAAATCAGTAAAGTCAGTTTAATCAAAACTACGCACCCCCCCCCTCCTACCCTTTCCCAATGATTATTGATCTATAGGATCTATTGCTGCTTATATATTCAAGTCAATTTCGAGTATCATTTTGATGTAAACAGTAAACATAAAAATAAAAAAGTTCTTTATACACTGATTCAACGACATATATGAATGATACTGAGCAAAGTTTCCATTGAATATAGAAGCTAAACATAAGACATCACCCTGACTGAAGAATGATAATTGTCAACAACAAACCTATGCCATACTACAGCACGACATAAATCAGCTAACCATCACCAAAGTTCCTACGACTGTAACAACAGTAAACGAACTAACATAAAATACAAAAGACCGTAAACACCTAAAAATTCACTACTTTTTGGTTCCAAGCCTACTCTAAACAAGATCAAAACTGTTTAATTTTAACATTAAATAATAAAATTCAAAAAAGATTTATCATAACCTTGGTTCCTAACTTATCATACAGCCGCATACGTAAGATATGCTGAACCGTAGACAAATTTTTTATGACATTAATAAACGAGCTAAACATAACATAGACCTGAACGTGAATATAATGTACAACGACAAAACCTAACATACCTCACGTATGAATATCTGCCTCAAATCAATCTCACTCAAAGTTCTGATTACTTATCAAAGGTAGAAGTAGCTAACAACACAGTTATAACATTCGACACACTATTCCCTCCCACAATATTTGACATGCGCACCTATATACTGAAAATCCTTTATTCATAAAAAATACAAAAAAAAATGACCAATCTACAAAGATGACCAAACATCTTGAACTTACTAATTGACACTACAGTTCCATCATAATGCCAACTCATATCAAATATAACATTGATTTTGACTATGGAATAAACGTAACTACATTAGCAAAATTCGGATAAGCCTAAAAAACATCCCCAGCAGAAAAATAGAACTTAACGCTATACGCATATTCTAACAAGCAGACATAGCTCAGTTAACCGCGAGCTTAAATATCGTACGAAAACTAAATCGAACTCTCTATTAATCCATGTTTTAATTTTTCACGATTGTTCTAGTAATTATTTAACAAACGTAACAGATAATTAAAATATTAATTGATTATAAAATCATGTTAATTAATTATTGATCATTTAATTGTTAAACTATTTTTCATGTATGACTTACAAATTATTATTATTATTATTATTAATTAATTATTATTATTATTAATTATTATTATTATCATGAATTATTATTATTATCTCACACATAGATCTCACAACACCAATAACGCATGCGACGGACTTCGCATCGAGGCTCACAATAAACATAGGTCGGTAAACATGCTCTTCTTGAGAGGGTGGATAGAAAAAACGTGCCAACCATAATCGTAGAATTACAAGATGGAAAAAGATAATTTGCCTTTGGGAGGGGAATAACAAAGAACGGGGTACAATTCCTTGAGGCATCCTTGGTTGCTTTTGTTCTGACAACAATGATACTGGAATTCGGTTACAGACCATCTGTTACACGTGAAAAAAGGGTAAAATTGCGATGGCGTAAACAAACATGTAAGTGCAAACACAAAAACCAGACACACACACATAACACACAACAACACACACACACCCGCACATTAATAAATAATTATTGGGAACACTTATACTTAAATACATTTCGTTTTCTTTAAGTAATTTTCGTTTAATTTTTATTTTCCTTCCTTTATATATACTAAATATATATATATATCTATATTTATAAATATATATTATACACTAATTATATATATATTTCTATAATAATCATACATATTTTATTTTATATATATTATATTATACTAATTATATTTAAATTAATATGATAATATATATATATATAAGCATAGACTTTATTACTATTTTTTATAGCATTGTAGAATTATATCTTACAAATAATGTTTTCTTTTCTTAATAATATATATATTATAATATTTATATTATTATGATATATATATTATTAGTATTTATATGTATATATATTTAGATACATAAATAAGGTATTATTATTAATAGTGGTATTATATAGGGGTTGGTCTGTGTGTATGTTAGTTGTGTGGATTAGTTAGTAGTATGATTGTATAGATATTTTGTGGTTGCATTATTGACTGGATGATTTATAGCATTTTATAGTCTTCTGTGTTGTTATATTATATAGTATCTAGTTTGTACAAATTGTAAGATATAATATAAAGAATAAAAATTGTACATTAATTTTTTTACGATATTTTATTATTTTCAATGAAGCCTGGAGAAAAGTTTTTCAAATTTTATATGTCTATAGTGTAATTTAATATTTTTTGAGGCACAGTTTGATGTAATGGGAAAGGAGCACCTTATAGTTTATTTCACACTCACCAAAGCTAATTCACTTTTACCAACCAACGCTGAAATGATCATGTTCTCATATCATCTTTGTTAATCTATAACGCTTACTACAAAGATATGCATTATACGACCTATGTGATCTAGATTGATGTGTAGCGCTGTAATGGCGAAGTGAGATCGCATGCGGTTATATTGATGTTTGTGTGATCTATGTGGTGTTAAATTAATAATCATCATACTGTCTCGAAATATAAAAATTTATGTGCAATGTAGAAATAAAATTTTTAATTGATTGTTAAATATGGACTCGTTATAATCAAATAGGTTGATATTACATATTAACTAATACATATTTTAAATATTACGTAGTTTGTATTATGTTTAGGTAATGAGATAATAAATAACTGTAATATAAATATGATAAGTATTTGGGTAGCACTTACTGCTTATGCTGTGTTCAAACGTGGTATGGGAAGTTTTTCTGAAGTAACTGTTAGGCTGTGCGAGAATTTTGCCTAAGGTTATGTGTGTTGTCTGTGGAGGCTAAAATGTAGGTGAATATTTTGATGGCTTATGTGTGGCATTGTAGGTGTATGATGATGTGTGTGGTTTGTTGTGTTGTCTGATGTGGTGTTGATGTGGTGGGCTATACATTTTGGAGTTCATGAAATTGTTAATGCCTTCATAGGTGAACAGTATTGGTTAGGAAATTCATATCATTGTGAGCAGTCTAACAGATGTCAGTGTATTGATGATACTGGCGATATCTTTGTTGAGTTCCCTCAAAGCTAAAGAATGTTTTTTCACACGCTGTATGAAATTGACAGTGATGTTTACTTCCGACGTTTAATTCTTTTTGTGTTAAGGTTCGAGCATAACTTCAATAGGAAAGTGTTAGTCTAACACGTTCACTTAATGTTGAGTGTATCTGAGTTAGTGAGTCTTTAGTCAGTTTGGTAGATAGTTAGGTTTCTCGAACTTCAGAGTGTCTGTATTGTATTGAGTGTTTGTAGCATGATTTTATTTACTGTACAAAAATTGTTTACGTTAGCAATACTTCCGTCGGTCTGTATATAAAAGTTGGAATGTGTAACATTAATGTATACTGGTGGTGATGGTTCTTTTGGTAGTTTGTTTTCATGTTGTTGGGGTGTTGGGTGGTGTTGTGTGGGTTTTGTGTTGATGATGTTTATGTTTATGTAGGTTTATGTTTATGTAATGTAGTAGTTTATTTATTTATGTTATTTATAAAGCATCTTTTAATATAAAATTGTTAAGTTAAATTGTATTTGTGGGAGGTGTAAGTAAAGGGAGATCGGTATGTAAAGGCAAATAAAGGTTAAAAAATTTTATGGGTCTTTAAATGTATTAATCATTGGGGCGTTCGTTTGAGTGATCAGTTTTGTTTTTGTTTTGGGTGTGGGTGTGCTAATCGTGCTAAGAGTGGGTAATTTATTTAGTAGGTGAGAGGTATTTATGATTTGGATTGTAGATATTTTATGTATGTTAAAAAATATGAATGATCATGTATATATAGATAATAGATAATAGATTGAATGATCATAGATTAGAGGGTGGAGGATAGATGGTGTTGAATTTACGTTTCATTTCAGGTAAGTAAAAATCCTTTCGTTTGGTCTGAGCTTTTCTTTTATTAAAAGGAATTAAGTAAGATAAACAAATAATAATTTTTATAGAAAATAATGTAAAGAAACAATGCGAAAATGTAAGTTTCTTTAAAAATATTATTATTTAAATAATAAAAATATATAACTAAATTATTAATGCGAATTTGTTTACAGAGCTTTGTAAGAAAAACGCAAAGTAAGTAATGTTATTGTTAGGTATAGCGAATAGAAAAGTCTGGAAATAGATAATATTTTGAATTTAGTAACTATGCATCTGTTGGCAAGTAAAGTGTTATAAAGGTGGTGGGAGTTGGTGGGTTGTGTGGTGTGTGTGTGTGTGGTGGTATGTGTGTGTGTGTTTTAAACCTATATAGTTGTATATAAAATAATAATATAATATAGTATATATATAATAATAATATTATATAATAATTATATAAATATAATTAAAGATAAGCAAGAAAAATATAATAATATTAAAATAATATAATAATATAATAAAAATAAATAATATATAATGTTGTATGGTTTAAGTTTTTTGCCTGATTTTGGTATGGATTTGCTAAGAATAGTTATTAAGTTCAAATAGTATATTTGATATGAGTTTGCATTGATGAAGGTAGTGTCAATTCATGTTCACGATGTTGGTTATATTTGATAGATTAGGATATTGTTTTTCAGGGATTTTGTTAGATTAATATGCGTTTAGCGTTGATGGTAGCTGGAAAGTTGGGATATCATGAGTTTTGTATGTGTGTGTTGCTACTCAACTTTTGTAGTATGAACTTGGGTGATCGTTGAGATTATGTCTAGTGGTATGTTGTTTGTCCGTGGTAAGCATTATTCATTAGGTTATTTTGTTAGCTGTTATATGTAAATTGACGTTGCATTTTAGAGGCTGTCTGATAGCCCAAGGTATGAATGATTTAAATTTACATGTTAGTAAGATAAATTGATGTTAAGGTTGCTGTGCAACGTGTGAAGGTTCGTATTTTGTTGTTATGTTTATAATTTCGGTTATGTGGACTTGTTGATGTTGATTGATTATTTCGTGTTAGTATCCAGGTTGCCTGTTGTACATTCATAGTTTAGTTCCAGGGATGTTTTTGCTTATATAGGAAACGTATGCACGTTGCAGATAGTGATGGATAAAACTTTTTTTATGTTAGTATTCCATTGCGTGATCATAGATCAATAGATCCGAATCGGGTAGGAGGATAGAGTGGGTGGTTGATTAACTGATTACTGATTTTCTGTTTTAAGGTATGTAAAAAGCAAACTTTTTCAGTTATAAACCTGAAAGAAATGATTTCAACCTAAATCATGATGATAAAGCATATACAAAATATTTTCAAATTATATCAAGCTATTTGATGCCTCCAAAATGTTTAGAAAAAATATCTAGGTATGGCAATAAAATAATTTTGAGCTAAATATATAAAAAATAATAAATAAATACTTTTATTAAAAGCGAGACCATGAAAGAAAGAAATACATAACAAAGTGTATATTACGTGTAATGTAAATGTGCTTCCAGAGACGTTTGAAATGTATACCTTGCTACTATGAAATAGATCCCATGGTGATCAGTAGTTATGACGATATGCATCGCTGTGTTTCAAGTAAAGTTTAATTATTGTGTGTTGTGTTGTGTGTGTGTGCTGTGTTGTGTGTGAATGTTAGGTTTATTTATATAATTAAGTTGATATAAAAAAATATATAATATATATATTAATTATAAATATATAATAGTATATTAATAATAATAGTTAATAATTAATAATAATAATATATATAAATATTAAATTATATACTGTTTAAAAAACAATGTCAAAATAAATTGGGGACAAAGTAATAAATCTATTTTACCTCCCATGGCTTGTCAAAAGTTATTGGGGAACATAGTTAATAAATCTGTTACGCTTCTCTAGTGTTGTCAAAAGTATGTTGGTACAAAGTAATAAATCTGCGTTGCTCTTCTCGTGTGCCAAAAGTATGTAAAGATTAATGAGTCTTCTCGATTTTCATTGGCTGTCCGTGATGCATAGCAATACAGTTTTTCTGATTGGTTTACTGCGTAAAAGATTTACGAAGTGCTTTAGGGGTTGGATGAGAGCAATTTCCCTACCAGTTTTAGGTTGCTTGATGCTGCAGGCAAGTGATTCGCGATGTCGTTATTGGTGTTGTGAGATCATGTGGAATAATAATAATAATCATAATAATTAATATAATAATAATAATAAATAATAAGTAATATAATAATAATAATAATATATAATAAATATATAACAATAATATAAATTAATAATGAATAAAAGTAATAATAATATGATATAATATATTTTTGAAAGCGGATTTGTGTATTAGTTGTAAAGATTGAGATTGCTATGCCGAATTCTGCTGGTAAGTTGAAAACTTCTAATTAATTTGGCTTACCTGTTAATGAAAATGATAATTGGTTTCAGTTTAGGCTAGGATGAGATTATTATTTTTTGTTTAGTTTTTTCAATGTTTAATGTAAATTCAACAGTTAATATTTTTACAGAAATATGGTTTGAGAAAAGTGGTTGTATATTTTGCATTTAAATTGTACGGTTAAATATATTTAACCAACAACGATGACAACAACAAACAACGAAACGTAACATTTCAAACACCAACAGCCCAAAATTTTTAACGTTATAAGACATAAAAAAGAACTAATTTTTTTAGTAAACACAAATTTTTAATAAATATAGTATAATATAAGTACATTTTTATATAGAAAAATAAAACAAAATAAATAAATTGTTTTCATAGTAAACGAATGCAGTAATGTCTTAAAGAAAACAAAGAAGAATAAATAAAAGTTTTGTGTTATGTTTGTAACAAAAATAATGACCTCTTACTCAGATAGAATCAAATTAGATTCAATGATCGCGAATGGTAAGGCGGAATCGAGTGGGATAGTTTCGATTTACTGATGTTTAACTGATTTACTGCTGTTAAGGTATCGTAAACAAATCGCAATTTTTAAGTTTTAAACCTATAAAAAAGAATAGAATCTTTATTATGTAAAAACGAAATAATGTTTAAAGCAAACTACAACAGAATACAATAGAATATTTATAGTAAGAAATTAAAACAAAAATATAAATTTTTATTAGTTAATAAAACAACAATATTTTGTTTTAAAAAGAAAAACAAACAATGAATAAGAGTAACAGAATTGTTTTTGGGTGTTAATCTGGTTATTACCCAAATATGATTTGAATCATTAGATCAATAGATCAATAGATTCAATAGAGCATGGGATGGTAGAAGGAACAGAGTGGGGGGTGGTTTGAGTTTACTGATTTTACCTGCGCTTTACTGATTTACTGATTTACTGATTTACTGATTTAAGGTGTGTAAAACTGCAAATTTTTCTACGTTGATAGAACATTAATTTGTACAATTAAAATAACAAAATATTTAGGCAGATACAAAACTAAAAACTCAGTAATTAAAAAGTTTAAATTGAAAACAAAAAGTAAAAACATAAAGAACTGAAACTATCGTAAAAATAAAGAATTAGCAAAACATATGGATTTTAGTTGAACGTTTTATAAAAAGAAACACGAGATTTGTACCATGGCACATGTCGTCCCCCTTTTGGCTACACGAATGTTTCCCCACACACTCAAGCCCGACCGCAACAACCGCTGGCCAGGCCCAGGTTGCCTGCAATTCTGTCTCCTGTCTCAGTCTCTTTCTCCAAATCCTTCTCCTTACTCTTCCGTCCTTTTTCTCTTATGCGACCTCCGGTGCAGTTCTCTTCTTGCTTCTGCCTTATGCATCTCCGTGTCATTTAAACTTCTTCTTATTTCAGTTAGGGACCCCCCTCCGGGGGTTTCAAACACCATTCTTCCTCCTTCCTCCATTCGTTCCTCCCTTCCTCCATTTCCTCCTTCTTCCTCAATTCCTCTTCTCTGCCTCCGGTTTCTTCTCTTATGCACTCCGTGCAATTGATAACTTCTTTGTATTTTCAGTTGGGACCTCCTCCGGGAGGGTGGTCCCCAAAAATTCTTCCCTTGTATCCTGCTTCTTTCCTCCTTCCTCATTCTCGTTCTTAACGCACTCCGGCGACTTTCTATCTTCTAAGATGCGTTCTAGTCTTGGAAGGAACATAGCTACCCTTTCTCCGAAGAGGTGCACTCGTCCGGAACCTCAATTCCAGGCAGACGGAGTCTGCGGCGGAACAAACAAACAAACGGCGCAACGACGAAATAATTTAGCATACGTAATGTTAATGTGCGGGCGCGCCGTGTGTATGTTTGTATCTTTCCAGGCATGTAAGTAATTTATGGCGTCTATATATATATATATATTATATATATATAATAATATATATATATATAACTATATAGTATATATATAATATATATATTATAAGTATATATAAAGTGTTTGTGGTGTGGTGGTGTTGTAGTGGTGTGTGTGTGGTGTGGGTGCGTGTTGGTAAGTGTAACGTGGGTGCGTATGCGTGTATATTTCCCCTTGCATGAATGTATTTTCTAAACATGTATGTATGAATATATAGTATATAGTATATATATAGTATATATATAATATAGTATATATATATAAGATTATATATTATATATATATATTATATATATATATAGTATAGTATATATATATTATATATGATATATGATTATATATAGGTATATATATATATTATATATATATATAATATATTATTTGATTTTTAATTTTAATTTTATTTTTTTTTATTTTTTTATTGTTTTCCTTTGTTTTTTTGAATTTTAATTTTTTTTTTTTTTTTTTTTTTCTTTTTGGGGGGGGGGTTGGCGCAGTTTCCATGTTTCCAGTTTTCAGGCAAGTCACTTCTCCTAGTTCCAGGATTTCCCAGGTATTTTCAGGATTCGCATTCCGATTCAATAATCGGGGCCGCTGCACTACTATATATATTATATATATTATATATATATAATATATATTATATTATATAATATAACTATTATATATATATATATACTATATATAATATATCATATGATATTTATATATATATATTATATATAATATATATATATATATTTATATAATATATATTATATATATTATATAATATATAATATTATAGTATATATTATTATTTTTTTTTTTTGTTTTTTTTTTTTTTACCATGATAACAAAAAATCCCACCCCAGCTCACGGGGCAAATGGCCCCTTTTAAAAAAAGGGGGGGGGCAAAAATAATTTAATAATAAATTGAATCATAACAAATAAAAAAAAATATTGACGTTAGAGAAAAACATTAAAATAAATTGGAAAGAGTACCCCACCCTGTCGCGCTATGGCCTATACGGCAACTTCCCGTCAGGTGGGCGCGACGCGGGATTTAAACTAGTGGAAGATTGCAATTAGCGGGGAAAACACTAAAAGAAGGGGCAAGGAGTTTCTCAACAAAGACGAGAGTGTGGCCTGGAAAGAAGGAGGTACCGACACGAGTGAATCCTTGAGTCTCCATATATTCACAGCAATATTCATAGAGAGATCAAGGCACCTCAATGCTATTGACGAGGGCGAGCGCAGTGGGGTAAGGAGGTAATGCGAGAGGTCAATTCTCTCGAGCACTGCGTTATAATGATACCCTATAGGAAATAGAGATGGTGGCACGGCGACGTCACGACCGGAGAGAAGAGGGTAAGGGCAAGTTCAGAAAGTATGGGACAGTTTATGAAAGCCTCTTAGCCCTCTAGCTTTCAAACTCTATCCAATAAGGAGGGGTGGAACCGGAACGCACCCGCCAAATGTGGGTAACAGTATCGCATTACAAGGGACGAAATAAAGACTTTTATATAATGGAGCATCTGAAGCAGAAGAAAAAAATTCACGCCAATCTGAACAGAAGATCATCCCAGCTTTGTTTTGAGGCGCATGTTGTAGCTAAACGCGATGTGATGTGGCAGGCTCTCCAAAGACAATTCACTATTATTATATATTATTATAGTATATATATATATATATAATATATAATTATATAATATTATAGTAAAGTATAGTATATATATAATTAGTATATATTATATATTATATATATATATCATATATAATAACTATATATATATATATTATAGTATATATATATATATAATATATATATGATCAATATAATATAATACTATATATATATATATATATGATATATAATATATTATATATATAGGTATATATATATAATATATATATATAATAAGTTATAATATATATATATAGTATATATATATTATATATATTATATATAAATGATATTATATATATATTATAATATAGATTTTCTTTAGAACATCGCCTTGTAAGAAAAGGGGGCCCCTGCTTTCTAATAGAAATGAAGGATACACCACCCGTTGGCTTATTCCTCTGGCTCCCGCCACCGATTGCTGGCTGCTGACTTTCTCTACTGCGCAAATCAAGCCAATTCACTGCTGCCTTGTTAAAGGCATCATTCACTGTCGTCATTCCACAGCTTCGTCGAAGTGTTTACTCCAGTATTTAGCTGCATGGCTCTACGGAACGCGGGGAAGCAGGCTGTGAGCGCATCTTGCTGTTCTTTGCCTGATCGCAAACTTTCGGCCATTACCCTCCCCCTCATGCTTACAATTTTCCAACCAGCAACAATTCATGGCTATAATGGTTGCGGCTTTCTGCGAAATTGCTAATCCTTACCAAAGATCAATCTTATGGTGCATAATATTCATATTCGCTTTCAGCGCGCTACTAGCTGCTTAAAACCCCTTATTCTAACTAAAAACACAATGTGGTATCCGCAATTTCTTCGGCTGCGTCATTCCCGTCAGAACAAATAACACTATGTTGGATCCCCTTTCACGTAGGGGTAACTGGCAAAGAAATCACGCATAGAAAGGCCAGAAAGCACGTCTCCTCTTTCCGGAGATCTTCTAGATACCTTCCGAGTGCCATTCGACAAGGTCGCCTCCCATAAACTGATTATTATCCTGTTCTCCGATAAGGCTTTCGGTCTTACTGGCAGGAATGTTGGTTGATGATCATTGAGGGGTGAAACTTAGAAATGTAAAGAATAACATTGGTGAGTAGTCTTCCTCTCACCGACGAAAGCGCTTGCACGAGGACATACTTCTAGGCATCCGCATCGGCAACACCAACATCACTCACAGCTACTTAGTGTCACGTGATCCCCATCCCATTTTCAATTTTTGCCGTCGCCATGCCCCGCAATCTGTTCATCATATATTCATTGGTTTTCCTCAACTGGACACTATTCGCCGTTGTTATTTTCTACTCTATGGCCCATAACACCTTCTAAAGCGTTATCCCAGATCTTGTCTGAATCGTTAACTTTAATAGTAATTCTATCTTCTCTTATTTCCAAGAACTGAATATTCTTAGCAATATTTTATTTTGTTATGTAACATTAGGACTATTAGGATGTTGATCAGATAAGTAGAAAAAAATACATCAATATTTCATTTTTTCAAAAAATATTTTTTTTTCTTTTTTGAAAAATTGAAATATTGAGATTTTTTTTCCTTTTACTCATCCGATCTTTATAAAATTAATAGAACCTATATAGTTTAGCGAGATACATCTTTTTTACTTAGATAATTTTTTTAATACTAAAAAAAAAAAAAAAAAAAAAATTCCCAATTTTTTTTTTTTTTTAATTTGTTCCATGGACAAATCAAAAACTACTGTATATTCCAAAAAAGTGTCTAAATAAGAAATGTGTATACTCCCCCCCCCCCGACTACATATGCCCTGAAGATTTCATCCATATCGCGTGACCAAATATAAAAACAAAGCAATTTTTCATTTTCAAAACCAAAATAAGTAGATTTTCAATTTCGATCATTGCTGGGATTTGGGGTCAAAGATTAATATTCTATTTTATGCATTCTCTAGGTAATATATATTTCAGTGGTGCCCAACCCGTAGCTCGCGGGCAACATGTTGCTCACGTACCGTTCTAATGTTGCTCGCGACTCGCGTATTCAGATTTATCACGTTTTTTAAAAATTAAATAGTTTTAGAAATTTTATATATATAATATATATATATATATATATATATATATATATATATATATACTATTATATATATATATATATATATATTATATATATATATAATAATATATATATATATATATTATATCATTTTTAAGCTTCACACTAACCCCTTAGGGACTATGGGGAGTTTTGTGTGGTAGCGCTTGACATATCTAAGGCTTCTGACAGGGTATGACACGCATTCGCTTCTCTCTAAGGCTACCTTCCTGTGGATTTCCTCCTTTCTTTTCTTACTCTTGTCTAGTTTTCTTTTAGATCGTTCCATTTCCAGCTCTTGTTGATGGAGCAACCTCTTTCTCCTTTCTTGTCAATAGAGGTGTTTCTCAGGGTTCTGTTTTATCTCCACCTTTATTCCTTCTATTTTTCTTTAACGGTCTTCTTAACTGGACTTACTTCTACCTATGTTCACTCTTATGCTGCTGAGTCAACTCTCTATTCCTCCCACTCATTTCAAATGTGCTCCATCGTTTGTATCTAGAGTTGCCTCTCGTCCTACCCAGTTTGCCGATTCAATTCTTGCCGATGTGGTTGGGATTTCTCAGCGGGCTAGGCCGCATCTGTGAAATCAACGCTTTAAAAAACTCACTTCTTCAAATATCCCTCAATTCTCTAAAACACCTCCCAACTTTCCTATTCCCTTCGACGGCTCTAATGTCTAACCTGTAAACAACATAAATATTCTTGAACTGAACATATATAGTGAATTGTCTTGGAGACGCTCATATCAAATCGGTTGCTAAAAAATGGTTTCAAAATGAAGCTGGGAAATTCTGTACAGATTTGCGGGAATTTTTCTTCTTTTGCTCATTTACTTCCAGTTATATAAGAGTCTTAATTCTGGCCCCTTTATGGAACATGGAATACTGTTATCCCATTTGCGGTGGATCCGGTTCCACCCTCCTTTTTGGATAGTGTTGTTTGGCTAAGGCTAGAGATAAATAAACTGTCGCAATACTTTCTACTTCTCCTTGAACCATCTTTCTCTGCGAGGTGATATTGGTGCCCAAAATCTTTTCTTATAGGTATTACAACGGTAGGTGCTCGAGCACAATTGACCTCTCACGTTCCTGCAACACTGCGTCCCCTCGTAAAACAAGAGGTGCCTTACTCTCACATGAAGTATTGTGTGATGAAATATTGAGAAACTCAAGGTTGCTCCGGGTTGTGGTGCCTCCTTTCCCAGCCACATCTGTTTTGGTTTGAAACTAATTGCCTCATCCATTTTTCCGTAGCAGTATTCAATCTTCTCTTTTTAAAGTCTCGGGTCCTGCGTCCACCTGAGCGGAATTGCGTTAAGAAACAAGGACTGTGGTGAATTTAAATTTTCCATTTTTGTTTTTTTCTTTCATTCTTTTTTGTTTTGCCGGCCTCCTTTGGAAAAAGGTCCCTGCCCTTGAAGTGGTGGCATCGTATATATCTATATATATTATATATAATATATATATAGTATATATATATTATATATTAATATATATATAATTATATTATATATATATATATATAATATATATATATATAATATAATATTATATAATGATATTATATATATATATATATATATAATATATATAAATACTATATAATATATATATATATATATATAATATTATATATATTATATATATATATATATAATATATATATATATATATATATATATATATATATATATAGTATATATATATATATAATGCCAAAAGAACATTTATCAACTGTTCGTACTTTTTTCTAGTTCACTTGACCCTAAATCTTTGCGGCGCGATGTTTTAGTGTTTTAATCTCTTTGCTAATAGGGACCGCAGGCGTAAGGTGCTGCAAGGGAAACTTATCACTCGCGTACCTCCCACATTTACGACGTCCTCGTAGCAGCAAGGGTGCTTGTTGCGCATGAGTTTGTTGTTGAAATCGGTAACTCACAGGCTAGTTTGCTGCAGTGCTTCCCTTCTTTCCTGCCTACCTCTGTTCCATGTGAATTCTCTTCCACTTCTGTGTTTCCTGGGCTGAATTTAATCTCCCTTACTTCAAATTCCTGGCTCATCTGCGTAATTTGAGTTAGTTGGTGGCTTCTGAGGCGTGCACACCCCCTCCTTGAATAGGCTCTGCCCGTGAGTGGTGGTGACAGCTGTAAGGAAAACATATATGATATATATATATATATATATGTAGGGTTGGCAGAGCACCGGTATTTTCGGCACCGGAACCGCACCCGCACCAGGGTAAGCGCACCAAGCACCGCACCGCACCCACGATTTTGCACTGGGCGCAACGCGCAGCCCGCAGCCAGTACCATGGGGTTGGCGCACCGCACCGGCACCGCACCGGCACCGCACCGGCACCGCACCGCACCTCTTACTATAGCCAATGTGACTGTACAAACTGTAGTGTTGGTTAAGGCATTAAGAAGGAATAACAAAGAATTCGATATTTTATCACTATTTATTTACTTATTCGCATATATATATATATATATATATATATATAGTATTATATATATATTATATATATATATATATATATATTATATAATATATATATATAGTCTATATATATATATATACTATATTATATATACTATTATATATATTAATATATATATATACTTATAATATATATATCCTGTAGATTTTTTAGATACTAAACAGCAATTTTACTACTATAGTATATATATATATTATATATATATCAAATATATATATATATAATATATATTATATATATATATTATATATTATATATATATATTATAGTATTATATAATATATATATCGCTGTAGATTTGTTATATCCTAAACTGCAATTTTACGCAATATATAAATATATATATATATATATATATATAATATTATATAATATATATAATATATTATTATATATATATCTATATATATATATATATATATATATATTTATAGTACTATATAATTATTACATATATATATATATATATATATATATATATATCCTGTAGATATTTTAGATACTAAACTGCAATTTTACCATATATATATATATATATATATATATATATATATTATATATATTTTATATAAAATATATATATATATTATATACATATAAGTATATATATATATATATATATATATATATATATATATATATATATATTATATATATATACTTGAGTTAGACTTGATAGAGTATTTCAGGTTATAAGAGAATTTAAGATTTTCTATTTATAAATATTAATTTTTCAACACTTTTCGAATTGTCTTGTTCTTCGATCGGTTATTAGATCGCCGGCTTTTGAGAATAGTCTTTCATTTTCAACCGATGTTGCTGGGATAGCAAGAAAAACTTTAGCTACTTTACTAAGTATTGGGAGAACAAAGCCTCCTTTTCCTTCCAAAATGTTAAAATGTCGAAATCAATTGTTCTTATAGTCTTGTCCTTTTGATAATATTTCTTGTAAAGTTCGAGTTCATTATATAGAGATGAATCTACAGATGATTCACTATCGCAGTAACTATCGCTAGACATTGTAAGTAAATTGTCAAACATTGATATACGAGATGTCTTTGAAATATTTATATCATGGCTCAAAGTTTTCGAAGAAAATGGTCTTAGATCTCGCTTTCGTAGTTTAGTTGGTGATTCTACAGTAACGTCCGGTTCCGGGATTTTCATATTTTCCTTTAAAAAGTTTCTATACCATTAATAATAATTCCCAAGTCAGAATCAGAAAATATTTTTTTTCTTAAAATTTTGGTCCCAAGTATTTTTTCATAAGAACAAATTGGGTATTGAACGTAGGGGATTAATTAGTCTTTGATTAAACTTCATTTGGAATTTGTTCTTTAAGCTATTCCTGTTTCTTCATGGCAAATTTCTATTGATGATAAGCTGAGAGGCTTTATGCATAAACAGTTGGGACAATTATCGAAGATGTAGATATTACTTCATCACACAAATTTGCGTGGGCTTCTATGAAAGGTCTCAGAATTCTTGCAAATTTTCTAAAAATTTTTTTTTTCCAATTGTTCTTATAGCCAGGGATGGGTTTTAACCTTCAAACTGATTTCTAACTCTCTTGCTTAACTGACAAGCTTCGTCTTCATTATATGGTATGACTATTCATCCTTTGGTTTTATCAATTCTCGTAATTTGGTT
>JABUQX010098937.1:0-24410 GCA_015478945.1 Trachelipus rathkii
AGAAGAAAAGAAGAGAAGAAAAGAAGAAGAAAGAAAAAGAAGAGAAAGGAAAAGAAAAGAAAGAAAAAAAGAAGAAGAAGAGAGAAGGAAGCAAAAAAAAAGAAAAGAGATATAAAAGGAAAAGAAAGACCAGAAAGAAAATAATGAGAATGAAGAACAGAGCCAAAGAAAAATATAAACGCAGAAGGAAAAGAAAACGAAAAGAAAGAAAGAGAGAACGAAAGAAGAGAAGAAAAAAAGAGGAGAAGAACAAAAAAAAGAGGAAGAAATGAAAGACAGAGAAAAGATAAAGAACAAAAAGAAAAAAAAGAGCAAGGAGAATATAAAACGAAAAGATATCAGAAAGGATAGATAAAAGAAGAAAAGAAACAGAAAGAAAAGGAAAAGAAAATGAGTAAAATAAGATAAGAAGGAAGAAAAAAAAAAGGAAGAATAAAAAGAAGAGAAAGAGAAGAAAAAAAGAAAAAAGAAAGGGAAATAACGATGAGTAGATGAGAGAATAAGATGAAAAGAATAAAGCAGAATAAAAAAAAGAAAGTGAGAAAGAAAGAAGAAAGAAGAGAAAAAGAAGAGAGAAGAGAAAAAGAAGAAAAAAAAAAGAAAAAAAGAAAAGAAAAGAAGAAGAGAGGAAAGAGAAAAGAAGAAAGATCAAATGAAAAAATGAAAAAGAGAAAGAAAAAAGATAGAATAAGAAAGAGAGAAAAAGAAGAAGAGAGAAGAAAGAGAAGAGGAAGAGAGAGAGAATAGAGAAGAAGGACGAAGAGAAAAGAGAAGAACAAGCAAGTAGAAGAGAGCAAAGAAGAGAAGGAAGAAGAAAAGAAAGAAAAAGAGGAGAAAGAAGAAAAGACGAAAAAAAGAGAAAAAAAGAAAAGAAGAGAAAGGAAGACAGGAGAGAAGAATTAGTTTGCACAAGGAAGAAAAGAGAGAGAGAAAGAGAAGAAGAAGAAGAAAAAAGAAGAGAAGAAAGAAGAAGAAAGAGAAGATAAGAAAAAGGGAAGGAAAACACATAAGGCTAAGGAATCAGTATAGGGACACGAATTGAACGGAAAGAAAAGTCTTGAAAGAAAAAAACAAGAAAGAAAAAAAAGAAGTAAAGAAGAAAAGAAAAAGAAAAAAGAAAGAAGAAGATAAGAAGAAATTAACTAAAGAAGAGCAGAAAGAGAAAAGTAGGCAAAGAAGAGAGTAACGTTTCCCACGAAAATGCCCGAAAGTATATGAATATTTTATAAATTAAAAATACGCTCTTGAGGTGAATACTCTTACTAAAGAAAGAATATTAATAACTTTTTTATGTTTGTTAGTTTAATTAAAAAAATAGTTTCCATTTCCATTTTCCATTATGTATTAACAAAGTTTTAGTAAGCGAGGGGGTACTATAAAATTAGGCCTGTATTACTTACAATTTACAAAAAAAGATTTTTAAACTAGCTACAATATAAAGATAAAAATAATGAAAAGAAAAACCTCAATAATCAGCTGAAAAATAATTAAAAAACGTATTACTCAAAACATGACAAGTAAAAGGAATTCTCCTTTTAAAAGATAAAGATAGCATATCATATCAATATCAAATCAGAAATTCACAAAAATTTGATGCAAAAACATTTAGAGCGGTGGAATTCACTAAAGTATCTGGACGAGAGACGTGTTTCCGTTTATGGGTGTTTACATTCCTACCTACACTATAAATACTCTCGCTCTCTCGACAGACTGATGATAGGGGTGCTGATAATTATTTGCAATTATCAGGCACTGATAATAATGAAAACCTTGGCCCAGTTTCATGCACCGCATGAAAGGAATTCTTTTCTGTAGGCAGCATTTCTATGTTTTCTTAGAGCCTTTTCTCCTCTTTCACAGATTGAAATTGAAATTATTTTTGCCTCCTTGATGACTGTCTCTTCAGTTTTACGATGAGGTTCCCTGGTGTGATTCCTTTGAAGTGAATGATAGGTCAATGCAATTTCGGCCATGGAGTCCATCCAGAATTTAAGATTTTATTCCGTTTCCAATTTCTGCAAGAATTTTTTGCTGAAAAGCAACCATCGTCACTATCAGTGCTGTTGCCAGGTGCTGCTTCCGCGGTTTCCACTTCTTTGAATTTTTTTTTTTTTGTCAAGGCGCAGCAAGTTCCATCGGTTATTGCTATTTAAATGCATTTCTAGAGTGATTCACAGTCGGAGATGCAATTCTTGTGGGGTTTCAGCTTGTAGCTTAAGGAATATCCTTATTAGAACTTTTATTTATTTATTTTTACAGTTGTCACCGCACGCTCAACGGCAGGAATCCCTATCAGGCACGGAGTGCAGAACCCGTTTATTCAAGGAGTGGTGAGGGTGTGAACGCCATCAAAAATTCATCTAACAGGAAATTCCGCAGATGAGCACAGACTCAGGCTTAAAAGTGAGGGAAATTAAATGAGTAGGAAACACAGATGATGAAAGAGAAGTTCAACAGAACAGAGGTGACAGAAAGAAGAAGCACCGCAGCGAACTGTCCTCTGATGTTACTAATATCAACACAAAACTCAGTACCGACACAGCACCCCTTGTTGCTTAGTACGAAGGCGACTTCGAAAAGATGGAAGTAGGGTACGAAACGAGTGGATAGTTCGCCTCGAGCACTTGCCGCGTACAGTACCTATAGAAAAGGGAAAAAGCACCAAACAATCGTGCCGCAATATAGAGGGTCAAGCTGAACTTAGAAAGCAACAGGACAGTATTATAAGTTCTTTTGGCCTTATTAGACTCGACCGCTAATCCAAAAGCCGGATGAAACCCAGAGCCTCCCCCCAGATATGAAAGCAGTACTCCATATATAGGTTGGAAAGTATGAGAAGAGGAAAAAAAGGCTTGCAGTCTGAAACAGAAACTCCCAGTATTCTTTTGACAGGGCCGCCCTATCAACCACTGTGATTTGAAGGTTTTCGAATACATTTTTTGGTTTGGATGTTAAGGGCGACAAGGCTTGTTTATATTGTCCCAACAGAAAGAGGAGACGAGCAGAAACGCCCGTCGAAAGAGATAGGGAAAGTTAGGTATCTTAGAAGAGGGAGATTGTGTAGAAGTTATGGGATTGTAAAGAGATTAAACTTCGCAAAGCTTGAGACGACCCAACCTTGAAATTTTATCCAGATCAGCGAGAATAGAATCGGAAAGATTAAGAACAGAGGCAATTTTTGAAAGTGAAAAGAGGGAGCAGAATTTGAAATGAGTTGAAAAAAGGAGAAGGGTCAAAAGTCATCGAAATATTGATGGATAGCAGGTTAGATGTGCAGCGTGGATCATTGATGAAAAGCAAGAATAAGGTATAAAATGGGAGATAAAACAGAACCCTGAGGAACACCCAATTGACAGAAAAAAAGAAAGTCAGGACCCCATCAACAACAAGCCGACATTGAGCGATTTGAAAAGAAAGCTAGACATAAGTAAGCAAAAGAGAAGAAGGAAAACCAAAAGTAGGGGCTTGGAGAGCAGTGACGCGCTTTACCCGGTCAAATGCTTTGGATATGTCGAAGCGCCACCACAACAAGTGCTTCCCGATTATTCCTAGAGGGCGAGAAAATCATAAATCTGTCATATAGGAAAGTATATCGCCAGTAGATCTCGAGCACCAAAAGCCGTACTAGTAATCAGGAAAGGGAAAAGGAATTCAGATGATCTAATAAGAAGGATGCAGGTTTGGAGAATGGTTTCAAAGATCTTAAAAAAGATACAAGTTTAGAGCTATAGGCAGGATAAGTTTGAAGATCAGAACAGGCTTTCCTTTTTTCGGAATAGTTTGGACATATGCCCGCTATCTTGCAACACTGAGGGAAAGTGCTAGTATTGAGCATAAGAGAAATATAGAGTTGAACGTGGGAGTGGGGTGGGGCGCGCGACGGGCTCAGCAGGAAAGCACACTTCTCAAAACTCGAGAGGAATGCCATCCGACGGCCAACCAGTCTTCCTAACGTTCATAGATTACAGGAGCTCATGCACCCGAATAAATGAAATGACAAGGTAGAAACAAGCGACACCTGAGAGGAGAAGGAGGAGAAAGAGGCCAGAATCGTCCAGGATTGAGTTAGAGGAAAATAGGAGGCTAAAGAGATGATTGGCCTTTTGACATTTTCAGTTGGAGTATTTTAACAACAGAATCATCAGAGCAGAATTAAAGAGGAAAAGAGGATTGATTTTACAGAAGCGCTTAGAGAGTTTTTGGGCGAAGAGGCCAGAGAGATTTGTTAGTAGGAGAAACCAAGGAGTTCAGCGCACTTTCATTTAATGAAAGTCCGCTTTGCTCATCGAAGAAAGAGTTGATCCCTAGCAACGAAAAGTTTCTAGAACTGCAATGAAAAAATTGGCAAGAGTGATAGGAGAACCGAGAATTTTTCCCACACCCGATAAGCATTGTCTCTAGCCTGAATGGCCAGGAACAAGAACGATCGAACCATGGATTTTGAGGCGAAAAAGATTTAGTCCAATAAGAATGAACCTGCTCATCCCATTAACAATTACAGTTCCCACTTTATCGGACGAATCTGAAGCGTCTTCAGATTCAAAGCAGTCACTCCAATTATAGTTAGCCCATATTGAAGCAAACCAGATTGCCACTCCAATCGGCCGAATCAAAGGTGCCAAAAAAACCGCATAGGGCAGGTGGAGATGTTGGGAGAGAAAGTATTAAAATTAGAGATATAAGGTTGTGGTCAAGATTTACGATAGGGCGAAGGTGGTAAATTTATGTTAAGAGAGAGGACTAGTAGGGTGAAATAGGTCAAGTGTGTTCAAGAATCGGTTGCGGATGATCCGGAATGTGTGTAGATTCTCTTTAATTTAGTTGCTCCAGATCGTTGAGATACTGAATGATTCGGCTTCCTCCCCAACCTAGAGATCAGTATGAGAGGAAACCTAACAATGTCAGTGATTGATGTACATTGAAATCCCGCGTGAAATAGAGGACCTCAGTATTTGGATGAAGAAGATATAAGTCTCGTGAGAAGAGTAGTAAGGCTTATCAAAAAAGCATTTGAAATCGTTCTGTTAGAGGAAGAACCAAGTAGCAGAAGCAAAAGATTATTGTAGTAGAAGGAAGAAAGATGTTAAGGCACAATAACATCAGAAATTAGGAAGATTCGAAGAATGTGTCGAGGACGTGTTTTGGAAGTGATTTATATTTACATAGGCCACATACTTCACCACCCGTCAGACGGAAATTATTAAAATAAGTTATAGTTGATATATTAAGCGAGTGGAAGGATGAATTTCTTAGCATCTGGGTTTCATACAAGATCATAAAATTAGGTTTAGATTAGGTTTCCATGGATTCTCTAATGGATGCAGAGTGAGAGTGCAAGCCATTGATGTTGGTAAAAGTCAAAAGAAAGCCACACACGCCACACAAATCACACCACAAAAAAAAAACAAACAAAAACAGACAGAAACAAAAGACAAAAAACCAAAGGAGAAATGAGGAAAATATTCGTACGCTAAGACCTAAATTTTAAAACGGATAAAACCCTATTTACAGCAATATCTAAAATATGAATATCCAGAGAGTTTTAAACCTCACGCACTCACTGATCTCACGAAAATTGCGAAAAAAAAATACTATTGATCAACTAAAATAGTAGATAAATCTGAATAAAATTATGAAGAATGACTGTCCAAATAGGTAAATTTACGCTAAAGCCAAGTTGGAGAAACCCTAAAAAATCTAAGTTAAAAAAGGAAATCGATGGGAAAAAAAATAACTAGTACTAAGCTAGGTCTATATCGAATTAGATTTATTAATGAATCTAAGTTTCTCATAATTTTTCACCAAAAAGTAAGAAGTATCGGCTAGTATCGGCCATTTTAACCGATACCGATACCGAAATACCATCAAAAAATGGCGATACTACCGATACCGATTACCGATACCGATACAAAGTACCGATTAACAACATATCCTCACGTTAAGACTCTAGCGCACTCAAGACTTAGTCCCTTTCATTCACCAACGATTTAATCACAGCAACCTTCCTGCCATTTCAACAACTTTCCATACGTACCACATCTGCATCATCCGTTCCCTTCTCATCCAACACATACCCTAAATAAGTTTAAACTCAGACACTATGCTCCAGCTGTCATTCATCAACATAACTTCACACTGAGACCTGTCCTCACTCACAACCAAACCCTTACATCTTATCTACGTTTACTTTCCAAACCTCCTCCTTTTTACATACCCTGCAAATCTCTCTACAAATCCTCTCAAAACTCTCTTCAGATTCGCCACACAGGACCAAATCATCCGCAAAGTATGAATAGGTAGGGCACCCTCACACTCCTTCCATTTCTTCCATCATTCTAACACCATTTCCTTGGCCATCCCACCTCGAAATCTTTCATAACCCCATTCATATAACCATTGAATAACCAAGGAGACATAAACACAACCTGCCTCACTCTGCTATTAATCCTAAACCAATCACATTTGACACCATTTTATTCTTACACACGCATTCACTATCAAGTCATACATACTTGATTCCATTCAGAAGCCTACCACCAACACCATAAGTCACTAACAAATAAATATATTATAGTTATATATAATATATATATATATTATATATATATATATATATAATAATATAATATATATATTTATATATATATATAGTATATATATATATATATATATATTATATATATATATATATATAATATATATATATAAACTATAGTAATATTTATAAAGGTAAATGAAGGGGCTTTCGATACTGTATAAAGTATCACAATAGAATTTTTGAGAAAATTAAATTATATTGTAAACAAAATCAGTGAAAGGAAAGCTAATGAGCAATGCCTGCTATTTAGATAACCATTTCTAATATTTAAAATCAAATGCTCTTAAACAGTGGATCAGCATCTGATTTTCGTTCCATAAGTGGTGCTGCAAAATAATTTATCCACAGTAGTTTGAATAGAGTATTTTCTAATTCATGTTGTTTTTTCAAACTGCTGATATCTACGTTTGCATTTTAACTTTTTCTCCTTTGTCAGTTCCACTATGGTTTGATTTGTATCTGAATATTCTATCATGTGTCTTCTGACGATTATTTCTAGGTGATAGTATATGTCATCAAAGCACTTCAAGAAAATTGAATGTGTTTCACACTCAACAGTTCCGATTTTATTTTCAGGGTAGCATAATTGCAGCCGATTAATTGATCCATTTTGATCATTCATTTTTGATTCATCAGAAATCTGGAACTTAAATTAATATTTTCTTTAGCTTTTTATAAAAGTTTTACTTCTTCTTTGAGCATAAATTTTATTTTATTCTAATCAAGAATATCAATGGGAGCTAATTTGTATTGTGGAATTTAGAACTGTTCAAGTAATAAAGTTTTTCATCATCTTCAATTGTACCAGAAACGTTCATAACAGAATTTAAAAGTTGCTCTTCATTAGTTTTTTACACTTACTATCCTTGCGCAGGTTTTGATTAAATATTTTTGCAAGGTATTACAAAGATAAATCTACATCATCATGACTCGGCTCTTTTAGTTAATTTTTTAAAATGCGTTGTAGCAATCTAATTATATTCTCCATTAAGCTTCCAGTGATTTTGCATTTGAGATATCTAGATTGTTTTGTCGAATTTGAAGAATATATAGTAATTGCAATATTTTGCTCTATGATCCTTTGCAGCATTAATATGATGAATTCCATCTTGTTCACATTCTTGGATAAGCTTGTGTATTGGCAAATTTAATAGAGTTATTGATTCAGTTAAACTTAGTTGTAGCAAGGTGATCTACTAAAATACCTTGATCAAATTTCCCTACAATAGTAATTAAATCTTTATGATTTTTTGAGAATATAGCATAAAATGAATTATAAGCATAGTAAGGATGATAAAAAATTCATTTATAAACCTGTCCCTCTGCATAAAACCTTTTGTAATGTTGGGTTGCATAGTTACTGTGTAGGGACAACATGAATTTTTTTTTATTTTTTATAATACTTTTTATTTTAAATCCCAGCTCTTTAGTATTTCCTCACGTTTATAGACATAATTTTCTGCCTGAAGGAGAAACACTAAAAACTACAGATTTGTTGATGTTCCACTCTTCCTCTGAAAATCTATATCAATCAATGCCCTGCACAGGTATTAATAAAGCTTCATTGTTATATTGAAAGCCAAGTCCAAAATTATCATAATGGTTAATGATATTGGCTGAATTTCTGCAGCTGAAATGTATTTTGTTCTTTACCCTTTTATATATTGTTGGATAATCTCTTTGAAAGTAACCTCCTTGATGGAAAATATTATTATTGTGACATATGTGATTTATGTGAGATCTCTTAAATCCAATGTCTTCGTACAAAAAAAAAAAAAAAATGGCAGATTGTCCACAGTACAATCATCGGTGTTCCCCAATTTTGAAATGAAATTTTCTGTGCTTTTGTCCCAAATCTTGTTTTCTCAGATATTTCAACAGTGTGGCATAGAGAAATCTATATATTTAGAGTAGAAGTGATGATATGAGGACATAGACCATCATCTTGCTGTGTCTGTTATATGTTTTCTTTTTTCGGCACTTTTCCTCTTGAAAGATTCAGGTATATTGTCTATTTATCTTCAATATGTGCGTTTTGTTTCTTTTCAAGATGATCCAGTAAAGGTCTTGTTGCTATAATATTTTGAACCTTACTTTAGGACCTACTAAATGTCGTAATGTATTCCCAGTAACACACAAAAGACACTCAGGCTTTCCGATTATCGCTACTTTAATCTTAAGTAATCGCCACACTAGAGAAAAACATGATATCCGATTGCGAAATTAATTACAGCATTTTCTTAATATATATTTAGATAAATCTGTAAAAAATATATATATAATAATAGTATATATATAATAATATATATAATATATATATATATTATAATATATAATATATTTATATGATATATATATATATATATATATAGTTATATAAGTATATATATATATAGTATATCAATATATATATATTTATATATATATATTATATATAAATAATATGTGACGTCGTCACTTACTTTATTTACCTTGGATGAATAATCTGAACAGGCCCCCCAAACTAGAGGGTTTTCGCCACATAGATGACAGTAACTTCCCAACCACTAAGATTATAATGAATCTGACGGATCCTGAACTCTTGTATAAAATATACTGACTTACCAAAACCTTATATGACCAAAAAGAAAGTGTCAACTTGCGAGGGGTTCGTTTTTAGCTTAAGGCCAGACACCAAATCAATAAATATATTAATAAATGGAAATAAAATGGCTTTTTGGGAATTACTGATCAAGGCAGTAATATTTATTTACAATTAATTAAATAATGATGAAACATATAAATATAAGAAAAAAAAAGCTCTTAAATTAACTGTCTAAAGACAATGACTATTATATAATGCTGCATCTTAAAATTATAATCCCCCCCCCCAAATTAAAAAATATATTATGAGATATTACTAAATCACAAATAAGGGGTATAATAAAAGATAAAAAAAAATAAAAAAAAATAAATTACACTTAATAAAAATATTTCAAAATTTATTTTCAATAAGGCAAAAGCTAAACGTACTAAGTATTATATCCCTCAGGTCTTGGAAAATATTTCTATTTAAAAGATCAAAGCATATAAATGTTTCAGTACCAACAAAAAGAATAAAAAATACCTAACTGAATTATTAATATAAAAATATCAAAACTTTGCATGTAAGTACACTACTGTAAATAAACGACCAACAGCTAACATATAAACGTTATGTAATAAAATACCCAATTAATATTTATTATTGAAGATAATAAATATTAATTAAAATATATTAAATAAAATATTTAAAACTTTAAAAAATATTATCAAAGAGAATCTTGAAATATTACTTTTTAAAATATGATCCAAAATGCATAAAATATTAAATTCTACCAAAGAAAAATAATGTACACTTACGACTTCAAAATGCAGGAAACACAAGACACCTGGAATTACCTATAATACCAAAACTGCATTTATAAAATACCTTGGTAATATTTAAACACATGATAAAATAAATAAATACAAAATATTTATCACAACAAAAAACCCTTTAAAATATTAATAAATACGATTTAAAACACCTACAGAATACACTGATAATTAAACACAGGATATACGATTGTCAAACACAGGTAAACTACTGATATTGCTGATAAAATAATATGTTGCCACATAAATAACCACCCAACACATGAACGAACGCTCCAGTGAATTGCAGGACAAAGTCGCTCTCACTCCCGAAACATGACGTTTTATACTTGGAATAATACACCTTCATACATTTCTGACCAATAAAACAAACTTTCATACAGGAGCCATAAATATTATACACTTTTTTTTAACAAAACAGCAGGTACCATGCATACTACTAATTACAAGGAGGGGCGGACCAATCTGACAATGTTTTATTACATAAAATAAAAAAAATACAAAACTTTCTAAATTCATCTCAAGATGCAACTTTGTTAAACGATATTGCGCATCACACATTTCATCAATTAATTAAAATAAATAAATGCATTATGGTCTTTTGCCCTCAAAAAGTAATATACCTATAAACCTTACCAGTAAATATTTTCATATGATTTTTAAAATATATCTTCAAAATTATTTACACTAAAATCTTAAATTTACTAGCGTCGGGCGGGGTGACCAGGCCCGCCTCTTTAGGAGGGGTGATTCGGTCCACTCTAAATAAAATAAAAAATAATAAAAAAAAAAAAATTTTTTTTCGCTCTTTTTAGCCCCGCGGTAGTACTACAAGTTTTATTTAGAATCATATTTTAATTCTAGAAAGTTTTTTTATAATTTTTAAAAAAATGTTAGAAATTAGGGTACAAAATTTCCTTCAATAGAACTTCACTTTTGAAAAATGTGATTTTTTTTAACTTCGTTATAAAATGAAAAATTGTGGATCGATTTTAATTATTTTTTCAGTGGATACACTCGAGTATGTTAGCTTTAAACTGGCGAAGTTAAAATTTTTGATCAAGCAGTATTAGTTGGGCAAAACGGGGCTAAACTTGGTCCGATTCACCCGCCGTAAAAATTGGATGGGGGGTGGCTCGGACCACCAATTGTTTTTTCGTATTTTACGTATTATTATTTGTAACAATTTTATATTACGTATAATTAAATTTAAATGTAATAAAAAGTTTACTTATATTAACGTTTGAAATATTTTTTTTAAAAATGAAATTTTAAATAAAAAAAACGAGTTCAAAAAAGGTTGTCAAAATTTTAGGGGAGAGGGGTGAATCGGACCACCTTATTTATATTCGGTAATTTTATTATCATTATTGAACATTTTTTATTACTTATTACGAATTTTAATATGAAATTAAATAATTATTATATTAAGTAAAAATTAAAATATAAAATTGAAATTATACGTAAAAGACGAATTTAAACAGATGGTCCGAGTCACCCCTCAATGGTGGTCCGCTTCACCCCTCCACGGTCAGGCTGACTCGGCGTTTATTCAAACTTTTAATAAAACTTTTTTATTAGAATTACTTATTAATTTTTTTGTGGGGCTTATGCCCGACTATAGGGCCGTGATTTACAAAAAAAAAAAATTTCCAAAAAGTGCATTAGGGGAGAGTCGGGAGACCAAGTTAATACCTAAAGTGGTCCGCTTCACCCCGCCGACGCTATAATAATAATAATAATAATAATAATAATAATAATAATAATAATAATAATAATAATAATGATTTTCATAATATTTCCTTCAAGTGAAGCCAAAATCAAACACCATAAATATCATTGGTATTACTATTATTATGCATTTTGCATAAATTAAATAAAATTGATATTGCTTTAATATATATATTATAATATATATATATATTATAATATATATTATATATATATAATAATTATATATATATTATATTATACTATATAATATATGATATTGCTTTATATATATTATATATATATATACCGTATATATACACCAATGGGGAAGACCAATCGATTGCTAAATGCTCTTTGGGAGGATACAGACATCTTTGGGAAATGACATTCGATGCAAGATTTCAAACGAGCATGTTCCATTCGTTACATTTAGGTCCCCCATTCAAGTAATTTACATAGTAAATTGTTATTTTACATTCTCGTTTCGAACACTTGCGAGAATGTCTCTTTTTCCTTGATGGGTCGTTCCAAATCCTCGATGGTTCCGTTGCTTATAGATCTGCTTAAATAATCGGCTATCACATTATCTTTGCCGTGAATATGTTGAAGTAGAAATCTGAATCGTTGTAATTAAAGTGCCCAACGCATAATCCTGGGGCTCTCGTACTTCTTTTTGTTCATTGCCGACAAGGGTCTATGGTCAGATTGTAATATAAATTCTTTGCCATACAAATAAGGTTCAAACTTCTTTACCCCTGTTACAATAGCTAATGCTTCCTTTTCTAAAATTGAATATCGTTGCGTTGGTTAAATCGTCTTACTTTCGTAAGCTATAGGATGTAGAATATCTTTTTCTTCTTGGAGTAACACATATCCCAACGATGTGTCAGAAGCATCCACCTGCAGGGTGAATACTCTGTCCAACTGCGGCATTTTCAAAATAGGTTTGGATATTAACGCCTCCTTTAACTTTTCAAATGCGATCTGATGTTTTTCCTGCCATCAGACTTTTGTAGGTTCTCCTTTCTTTGTAAGGTCTGTGAGGGGCATGACAATCTCTGCAAAATTCTTCACAAAATCTTTATAGTAGTCGGTCAGACCTAAAAATGATCTAACCTGCTTTTTATTCTTGGCCGGCTCTGCTCTTTTTATCTTTTCCACATTGTCATCCTGTAAACCTTTAATACCATTCCCTATATAGTGTCCCCAAAATTCTAAAACTTGAAGCAGCAAATTCACATTTTGACGGCCTCACAGTTAGGGTTGGGAAAGGAAAAAAACAAGCTCATTTTTTTCCAAAAAAAACGGTTTTTTTTCATGAAAAAAACACAGCCTGAAAAAAAACAAGTAAAAATTTGTTTTTTTCGTTTTTTCCAATTAAGTTGTGGAATTTACATGTTTAAACAATTATATTATAAATTTTAGCAAATATGCTCTAATTTGGACATTTTTTGGTTCCAATTTCCTACAAGGTGGAAGCCCCTGAGTTTGTGTTCAAAATTTTTATGGGTTTTTCATATTTTTATTTTATATTCTGAATTTTGAAATTCATAATATTTTGTTTGTGGAAGGCTTCATTAATGTTTTCTTACTCTGTTTCAGCTTTCAGTAACATTTTTATCATAATTATTTAATCAGAATTTAGAAATGCCACATGCAAAAAGTCGTGTGACTGTACTTTTTAAGGAAATAAAAGGTTGCAAAGGCTCCCACATAAAATATAACTTTTGTTGTGCAAATGTTGCAAAAACTAGTATTTATTGCTCATAATCTAGAACTAGGAAATTCTGAAATTTGCCAACTGAGAGAGGTAGCTAAGCTTAAGGCAGCTAAGCTTAAGAGTCTTTGTAAACTGCACTGCTTCCATTACCAACTGTCATTCTCGAACGAATACTTCATACGACTGAGGAGTATCAATACTTTTTTAGTTATAATCAAAATTAAATGTGGCTGATCACGCTGATGAGCCCAGTGATAATGAGCTTGACAGTAGTCACAGCACAGTAGTCAGTACTCAGTAGTGACTGGGGTCTGGGGAGTGGGGACCAGTGATTAGTGAATCAAAAGTTGATATTCCAAAGCCAAATATTTGTCATTCATTCATCCTCCTTCATCTACAATCTTGGTATAATTTTAATTTCAATATTTTTATTATTTCATTTGCATCCCTTAAGTCACTTTTGAGTTTTGTCATTCAGACTCATTCTATATAAATAAAATATACATTAATATTTAAAAGTAAATTATAAATATAATTATATGATACAAACGTAAAATACATAGTTAAATTAGTAAGTAGAAGCCTACAAACAGCAGTCTGCAGGCTACAACCTACTGTAAATTGTAACGAAAACAATTGATAAAATATAAGAGAAAGGTAGTTCTGCTATTTTATAAATCATAATGGAAAATTTGTTTAATTTCAAGTATCCTTATATTTGAAAAATGAAAATACTCGAGTGAAATATCATATTAGCCTCTTTATATTTTAAAAAATACATTTAATGAAAAAAACGAAAAAAAACTGAAAAAAACATGAAAAAAATGATTTTTTTCCCAACCCTACTCACAGTATACCCTTCACTTTGTAATTTTTATAGTACAATCCAGATTGTTTCCATTTGACTTTTCCAGGTCCTTGAGTGAATTATGTCATCAATGTAAAAATCAACGTCGTTTATTTCATCTAAAATCCTGTGCATTGCCCTCACCAATGTTGCTCCAGCTTTTACCATTCCAAATGGCAATTTTACATAGTGGAAATGTCCGTCTTCAGTTGAAAAACCAGTTTTAAACGCATCCTCTGGCTTGATAGGTATTTGCCAATACCCTTTTGACAATTCAAGCTTGGTAAATAAGGATTGCGTAGTTGTCATTAGTTCTGGGTCGAACACTGTTACTCTATTCAAGGCACGGTAGTTCGAACAAACACGTTAAGTGCCGTCCATCTTCTGTACAACAACTACGGGTGCCGAAAATGGTGACGAAGATTTAACAATAACACCCATCTCTAACATCTTTTCAATCTCTTTAGCTCTGTTTGTGTAGTATAAGGTAGAGTGTACGGTCTCAGGCGGATAGGGTTATCGTCCACAAGATCGATCACGTGGTGGTCATGGAGCACCGTCCCTGGTATATCCGTGAAGATATCCTTATGTGGTTCCAAAATTTCCATCAACTCTCTCTCTTCATCTCTTCTGTTATCTCACTGTTAATCTTAACATCCTTTAGATCCTCTTTTCTTTTTAATGACTTGTTCACCACTGGGACCGGTATATTTTCTTCATCTTCCTCTTCTATTAATACAGCTGATGCTCTGACCTGGTGATTGTTATCTTGTTCTTCATTATCTACCTCACTCTCCTCTCTTGAGAGATACTTTTTCAGGAGGTTTGTGATAAGTTTTGATATCGCCCACTCTTATCCTATAATTATCCTGACCATAAGGCTCCACAACTTCGTATGGACCACCCCACCTAATAAGCATCTTGTTGTGAGATGTGGGTATGAGGACTAAAACAAAGTCTCCAGTCTTTAGTTTTCTCTTTCTGGCTCTTCTATCATAGTAGTGTTTCTGCTTTCTTTGGCTCTAGACAGATTCTCGCGCGTCATCTGTAAAGTTTCATTAAGACTCTCCTGAAGATCGAACACATATCTGTAGGTTGATTTGGCCTCTTCTGGGTTTATATCCCCTACCCATAACTCATGTAAGATCTGCATGGGTCTCCTTACTGTCCGTCCACACAATAATTCAAAAGGAGAGAACCCTGTGGACTCCTGTGGCGCTTCCCTGTATGCGAACAACAGCGGTTCAATAAATTTATGCCACTTGCGTACCTGGTCGTGGCACATTCGCTTGAGCATAGTTTTAACATCCCATTAAACTTTTCAGTCACCCCTTGGGTCATTGGGTGGAAGATACTTGAATGAATCTGTCTTATATTCAGCATTTTAGCTACATCTTTCATTAGTAACGAAGTGAACTGTGTACCATTGTCACTAACCACCTCCCTGGGTACACCCAGTCGCATAAAAATGCTCATCAAACTCTCTGCAATCTTTTGCGCTGAGATACTCTTCAGAGGTGTATAGCCTCGGGGTACCTCGTGGCACTATCAACTAGTGTCAGCACATATTGATGACCTTCAGACGAGGGTGGAATAATTGGCCCGACCAAATCAATTACAACCTTTTTTAAAGGCTCCTCTATAATGGGCAACGAGCATAGAGGCACTTTTGCCACTCTTCCTTTTGGGCATGTCCTCTGACATATGTCATGAGTAACAATACTTGGTGACGTCCTGATAGATGTTTGGCCAATAGAATTGTTGTGTAATCTTCCCCATCGTCTTTTTAACCCCCTGGTGCCCTCTGAACACATCATCATGTGCTATACTCATTACTTTATTTCTGTAGTCCTTAGGTACAACTAGTACATTTCTTTCTGTCTGATTTTCAATTATTCTTTTAAACAGCAAATCTTTGATCAATAGATATTTCCCTTCGTCCTTTTCAATGGACTTCAATATTCTTTGTAAAGTGAGATCTTGTCTCTGTTTATCTTTGAATTCTATTCTCTCTTATGAGGTCTTGCACCTGATCACCTTCTGCGTCAGTTACTTTAGCAGGAGCTGCAAAATTTGGGGCGTCTTCTACTTCATTGAAGTGCGGCCTTTCAGATACTTTTGTATCTTCTTCTCTGGAAATAATGTTGCGGTCGGCTCTCTCAGTCAAAGGATTCTGGGCTGCATTTAACTCTTCTACAGGAGACTTCTTGAGAAACCATATCAATACCTCGATCACAAGATGGATTCAAAATGGGTATGTCTGCATCTTCCCTGGCTTTATGACTGATCAGCGGGGCTTCACACTGAGTAGGTGATTCCACAACCATACTCTCTTCAACCTTGTCGAGTCGATGATCGGGGAAATCAACTTCTTACGAGTTGCGTCGTCTTGCTTCGCGCTAAGACACGGGCGCTTGGACCCATCCCATCCTTCAGGTTCATTTGGGGGTAACGGCCCCTCAATATTCCCCAGTATCAGGTCAAAAACGACGTCCGGCATCACGACAGCCGTCGTTTCCCTCGTGTAATATGGTGTGTATAAAATTACACTAGCCAGTGGAACTCTCTCAACAGTATTGTCCGATAGTCTCAATTTTGTAAATTCTCCAGTGTAGTTCTCTTCAGGTACGAATCTTTGACGTAATACAATTCCAATACAGCCAGTATCTCAGACAACGGACACGATAACCGTTTGCGATACCGTCAACGACAGGCAGACTGTGCGGGTTGTCATCAGTACCCCTCCACCATTCATAAATCTGCGGACGGGGTTGGCCCTTCACCTGCCACTGAGAGGACTTTTTCCTCTACAAAAATGTCTGCGGATGCCACAGTAGATTTCCCTCATCCCTCTGTCGCCCGTTGAAGGTATTGAAACTCTTACCGCTACTACTGTAGGGTGTTGCACGGCAGTCTCTCGCATAGTGTCCTCTTCGTTGGCCCTTATAACGTGACAACGTTCCTTTGCTCAGTTGAACTTTTGTTACTGTCCTTCTTATATTCGTTGCCCCGGGCAACATTTACTGACACATTATTCCTTTGGAGCGGTGTGTTGTGGTATGTGGACTTAACTTCGTAGTATTTGTTATAATTTCCTGGTCTGCTCTTAAAATTATTTGCGTGACTACTCTGCGGTGCTAAACTTAATCTATGGGCTTGTAAATAGTTCTCGGAGCTTGAGATTATTTTTGTCATCTCTTTGTCGTTCCTCTCCTTTAGGAACGTGGTCAGCTCCTTTGGCACAGTTGTCATATATTTATCTACGACTATAAACTTAAGCAGCTCTTCGACGCTCTCCTTTCCGTCTGCGGCGGCTATCCACTTCTTGAGTGCATCTAATACTTTTTTCATGTAAACAGCAGGGTGATCATCATTAGTGGGAGACATAGACTTTAATCTGGATCGGTATCCGCTTTCTGTAATGTCATAACAGACTAATAAAGCTTTCTTCAAAACGTCATAGCTGGACGCATCATCTACAGTGAGCTCGTTATACACTACCACAGCTTTACCAGTGAGCAACGACCCCAGCACATGGGCATACCTTTCTCTTGGAATGGCGTTTGCAACCGCTTGTTTTTCAAACAGCGTTATGATTAATCTTCAAAATATTAAATTGACTTTCTCATGTCGAAAGTTTTGGTAATTCTTTAATTTAGCAAGCTTGGTTATGTGTTGGGAGCATTATCTGAAAGAAAGTGCTTTGTGATGATATTGACGCATCATGTTTCCTTTGACGCTCTTCTGCATCAAATTTCATCTGTGTAATCCTTTCTTCCGACTCTCTGGCGTCCTTATCTGTTTCTTATTTCGTTTTTTCGTTTCTTTTATTTTTTCTTCCATTTTCATTTTACACTTCTAAATCTGCAGTGATTTCTACACGCCTCCTCCATTTTCTGCTTTGAAATTCTTTGTTCTTCCTAATCTCTTTTTTTTGAATCTTTTGTTCTCTATCTTCTTTTAGAACTTCTCTTTCGGCGGCAATTTCCTCGTCCTCACGACAAAAGTTTTGCAGCTTCTATGCCTGATAAACCTAAACCCTTGCACAACTCAAGTAAAGCCTCGTTGCTAGCCAATAACAAATGCAAATATCAAATTTTAATGCAAATTTTTAACGAAATAAGTTTTTTTGGGAGAACAAAAAACGGAGCTATTTCTGGATTTTTTGGTGTATACTGCAAGTGACAAAATTAATTACCTGTTTTCAAATATATATAATATATATATATAATATATACTATAGTATATATTATATATATATAATATATATATATATATATATATATATATAATATACTATATATATAATTATATATATATATATTATATATATATATACTATATATATACATATATTCTTCATCTACTACCTTTTTTTTTTCCCCAAGACTGGGAGTTAAAGGTTGCCGTTACAAATGCATCAGAAAAAGAAAAAGCAGTAACAAGAAATATGACAAAAGTCAAAAAGAAAGCCCAGCCTTTAACTGCACCCTCTGTACCATTAATTAGTGAGAAACATCGTCGCCGAACAAAAAATCCACCCTAGAGCTTTCACGGGACCTCGACGGCCCCTCACTATGGTAAATCGTCAATGTAAGGTTCAATCCCTTGGCCCAGGGGGGCCATAACCATACCCCCTCACAAAACCCGCCATTCACTCTATTAAGCACCTTTACTCTCGCCTCTGCGAAACTCAACATTTCTATCCTTCAAACATTCGTTTACTGATCAACCCACTTTTTTCTCGGTCTCCCAGTCAGTCCGGTTTTCCCCACTCCACTCGCCCACCATACAATCCGCTTAACCAACTGACCCAATCTTCCATTCTTTCCACATGACCAAACCATCTCGACATACTTTCATTTATTCTCTCATTTTACCCCCCTTTCATTACAACCGCACAAACACTCCCTAATAAACTTATTGCTCATTTTATAAAATTTCTCACACTTACCTACCAGCCCTTAAGATTATTCATGCCTGAACATCAATTGAAACTTTAAATCTAATACTTCTTATTCCCAGACCATAGTCTCACTTACTATACAAATAACACAGGTAACAACATAACCTCAATGTAAGACCCTACCACACTCAAGACTTAGTCCCCTTTACATTCACCAACGATTTAATTGCCACCAGCCACTTTCCTGCCCATTCACACTTTCCACTACACTCTGCCATCATCTGTTCTCAATCCAACATATACCTAAATATTTAAACCAGACACTTGTTTTTACAGCTGCTCACCATCTCAACATAATCTCCACACTGCAGGACTGTCCTCACTCACAACCATAACCTTACTCTTATCTACGTTTAATTTCAAGCCCCTCCTTTTACACACCCTGCCAAATCTCTCTACCAATCCTCTCAAACTCTCTTCAGATTCACCACACAGAACCAAATCATCTGCATATAATATATATATATATATATATATGATATATTATATATAAATTAAATACATATATATATTATCTTTATATATATATTTATATTATATTATATATATATATAATATTATATATATATATATATATATATATATATATATATATATATATATACTAAACATATAAAATTGAAAAATTTACAAAATTATCAATGTAAACTCAATTTCTCGAAAGAAAACACTGAGCAAGCGGAACATGACAAATTTTGAAAAATCAAAATTTACGCAGATAAAATTGCTTAACTTTTCAATCCGTCCAAACTATTTGAATAGTTAAATATATATATTTTTTAGTATGTATATTTATTGGACTATAAATAATTTTATATATATATATATATATATTCGTGTCAATTATTTAATAGCGATATAGCTTTTAAACCTTCAAAAAAAATGCTCAAAATAGATTTAAATTGTTAAAAGAATCTACTATTCTTATTATAACAAACTCCTTTAACGTTAAAACGTTAACAATGCCTTTTGAAGCTATCCTGGACAGGCACTACAAATTCTAGGTCTCTATGTGACATTGTCACTTACTTTATTAACCTCCTTGGATGAATAATCTGAACAGGCCCCCCAGACGATGCCACATACACTAGAGGGTTTTCGCCACTTAGATGACAGTAACAAAAATTTTAATATTTATTTTGAATTTGATTTATAAAAAGAAAGGGATGAATAATGCTAATGAAGTTAAATAAAAAATAATGCTTTAACAAAAAAAATGCTTTGTTCTGGATTTCTGTATATTTACTATACTGCGTTTCTGGTTTTTGAGGTATTGTCTGTTTGTTTTTTGCTTGCTGAAAAGTCTTTACTCTTGGGGTTTAATTTTATGAAGACCGTTCTTCACGTACAATTTAGCACTTAAGCACAAGATGTAATTTTTAAAGTTTCCAACAAACGGATCAAAAAAAGGTAAACTAAAACAAGACTCCCTTTTTAATCAAAGCATCATTTTTTTTTAGAAAAGTTAGAAAAGTAAAGTTTTAATTTATTCAAATTTGTTAATTTATTTGGGCAAAATAAAGTTTGATTTTGTTACATTTAAGAAAATTTTAACATTCAGGAACATTATGAAAATTTTCCAACATTCCCAGAGATAAAGAAGAAAAAAAGATTATTTTTTTTTTTTTTTTTTTTTTTTATTAAATCTAAAAAAAAAACTTTTACTATTTTTTTGTTGGGGTAATATTTTTTTTTTTTTTTAACTCTTCTCCAGCAAATTAACCTACAATACTTAAATCTAAATATGACCTGCCTTAATGAGCCTTTTTAATTGCTCATCTTGTTTCTTAGAAGATAACCTTTTTGGTCTAGAATCAATCTTTTCAGGAGAACTATTTACAGTTGTCTGGTTAGGTAAAAGGTCTTTGTCAGGAATGTCGTCATTATGAGGAATTTCTAGAGGATATAGATTATAAACATGTCTCTTTGATTGGCTTCCAGAACCAGTTTGCACTGTAACATGCCTAATAATACCCTCATCATCAGGATGCAAATTCACTATCCTAGCCATTTTCCAAAAGAACTTTGGAGTTTTAGCTGCCTCATTTAAGAGACAAAGATCACCAATTTTGAGTACTTTACTTGAACCCTATGATTTTGTTTGTTCTTTTTTTCTAAAAGTTTTCTCGTTAAACCTAAAAGATACTCTTCTCTCCATTTTTTCTTTATTAATTCTACGACTGGTTAATGTCTTAAAAATTTTTTAATAATTTATAATTTCTTTTCATTACCTTTAAAGGTGGGATCTAACTTTTCACCCATATAAGTGGATGAAATTTTTCATTGTCAAGGCATAGTTTAAAAAATTAATATTTTATATATTTGTCCAAATACTAATTTGAAAGGAGTTTAATTACTTCATAGGAGGCGATCTTCAATTAGACTTAACAAATAAGGTAAGAGGCCTTGAATTTTTATGTGTGTCTAATTTCTTTTACTAAGGTGGTGATATTAGATTCTAAAATTAATTTACCTTCAAGGAAGTATAGAGAGCCTTTTTGACCAAGCCCACTATACGCTCAACCACTCCCAAAGTTCTTGGGGAGTAACTACCAGTGAACTGCCAAGCAATACCATTCTCACCAAAATACTCCTTTGCCTATCAGTTTCAAACCAATTGGTTAAGTATTTACTAGCTTTTTTTAAGGTTGATTGATTATCAGATATAAGTTTTTTTTTTGCTGAGAATATGTTAGTTGATAAATGGTAAAGCTCTTTTAGAAAAAGTATCTGTAGTCCAAGTCATGACAAACATGGGGATACTTGTGAAACGTGGTGTTACAACAATGAAAAGTAACAGAAATAAACCGCTTTGATTTTCATTGAAGTTTGTTTTAACCATAATAGGACCAGCATAATCTACTGCTTTGGTTTTAAGTTTTTTTTTTATAACTCAAAATTTTCTTTAATTAAAGGACCCACATAGAATATCATAGGCCTTACAATGATATTTTTTACAGATTACACAATTTTTTAAACTCTTTCCTTAACAAAGTTGTCTTATTTGGTTGTATCCAAAATTCCTGCCTTAACATATTGCAAGTTTCTGATAGACCAGCATGATTAGACTTTTTGTGACATTCAATTGCTATTATTTTAGTAAAATGACTGTCCTTAGGAAGAAGCACAGGTTACCTTGCAAAATATGGAATTGTAGCTCCATATCTATATCTGCCCATGGTTCTTATTATATCTTATTCATCCAAAAAGAGTTTTAAATCCTTTTGGAGATCTGGGAGATCATTTACAGGGCAACCTTTTTTGATTTATTGCAGGAAATTTAATTCATTAGGGAAATATTTACTTTGAATATACTTAATCCAAAATTTGAAGCTACTTTATTAAAACTATTGGGAATTTTAAACGCGTTTTTCTAATTCTCTGTTGAGGCGTTTAAATTGGGTTTTTGGATTAAATTTATGAGGTCCTATAATATTTTGAAGATTTATTCTAATAAATCTAAAGAACAACCTGTTAAAATTCTTAATAATTTTTATTTCTATTTGAAAACCTTTCCACATTAAAAAATTGTTCACTGGGTTCATTATTACCTGCAGTAGATGTTACTGCATTAATAACAGTTTGATTTTTTAAATCTACTACAATTGTTTTAGGCCATAGATCTTCAGACTTAATAAATGATGGACCATTTAAATAAAATGTTTTAAATTTTAAAAACCTTTTACTTGATAGTTCCCTAGTGAGCAAATCCGCAGAATTTTCTACACCCGCAACATGACGTACCTCCACATTACATGGAAATTGTGCACTCTCCTTCTGAATTTCTAATACTCTATTTTTTATAAAAATAGATTGCATTTTTAAAGATTTTTGACCTATCCAATTAGCAGCTACCAGAGAATCTGTCCAAATAACTGTATCAAAAAACTTACCATGAGCCTCATAAGTTTCAATTAAATATTTAATTAGATTAGTACCTAGACAAATGGCCAAAAGTTCTAATTGACAGATTGAATATTCTTTTGATTTAGGGTTTATTCTAGATTTTGCATAAATTAACCTAGACCATTTGTTTTTTACCAAGTAACAACTTACACCATACCCAATATGGCTGGCATCACAAAAAACATGAAGCTTATAGTCATCAAACTTTTAAAAGTTCAGGAAAGGCCATTCTGGGAAATGTTATATTAGTTAATTTTAAAAGATCTTTACAATAGTAATGCCACTCTTTTAATAGGTTAGGTGAAACTATTTCATCCCAGTCAAGATCTTGAGACATTAATTTCTGCATAAATACTTTAAGTTTAAAAGCTACTGGGTCTACAAACCCAAGTGGATCACACAAACTTTGTACAGAGCTCAATATTTCTCTCCTGGTTTTGGCATTTTTATTTGGTTCAAAATTCTTTAATGAAAGTAAATCATTTTTTCTGTCCCATGAATAACCTAAAAATTTAGTACTTAAAGGATTTTCAGATGATCCTATCCCTAGTTTATGAAACATTAATTCAGCTTCAGGACAGCTAGAAGCCCACTGATACAGATGAAACCCATAAGGTTCCATATATTCAATAGCTGAATCAAAATTATCTTTAATTTCATTTAAATTAACAGAAGGTAATACCAAATTATCCATATAAAACCTTTGTGCAAAATAATTACCCTTTTCTGTGCCTTTAGATTCCAAAAGAGTATGAATAGCCTCCTGAAGTAAAAAGGGACTACTTTTTATTTCCAAAACACACCCAATTATATCTAAAGCATATCAAATTAGATTTTGACACTGGTTGATTAATGTCTTTTAACCATAATATTTTATGAGCTTCTCTATCAGAATTTTTTGCAAGATGTAACATTAAGAAAGCTTTCTCAATATCTGCAATTGTAATATATTTGCCATGTCTGCTTAATATTAAAAGCCTGGCTATATGAGGAAGGAGGGAGGGACAATCTTCAATGGCATCATTCAAAGCTATATCTTTATCAAATTTTTTACCAGTAGGGTCAACTACAATTCTAATTTTAGTGGTTTCTACATTAGATCTTAAAACTGCAAAGTGGGGTAAAAAATAATCACTACTTATATTATTTTCATTTAAGGGCACTTGATAAAGAATTCCATCATTTATTTGTTGATCAAAGATTTCATCAAATTTTTTAAGTAATTTATTATTTTTAAGCTTTGAAATTAAAGTTCTTAACCTAC
>JABUQX010098938.1:0-2500 GCA_015478945.1 Trachelipus rathkii
TATTATTATAAAAAAATTATTATATATATATATATATAATAAAGGTTATTTAATAATATAAAATTATTACTATAGAGCTATGATCAGTACCAAACTATTATATTACATAATAATAATTATTATATCTATTTATGGATACCGTAGAGTAAATATAATATATATAAAATAAAATTAATAATAATAAAGAGAGAGGAAGAATTATGAGAGCACGAGGAGAGAGAGAGAGAGAGAAGAGAGAGAGCGACAGAGAGAGAGAGAGAGGGATGAGAGATAAGAGTAAAGAGAGAAAGAGAGGAGAGAGAAATGTCGACACATATTATTATATATTATTTTCAATGATTATTTTATTAAGGTACAATGTCTGTTTATACACATTGTAATTTTTCTCGATAAATAATTCTCCATTTTATTTTTGTATCTTTGTGGTTTGGATAAACTATTATTTAAAATTTAAACAATCATTAAAATTTGAGAGAATATACAATAAAAATACTTATTATTGATAAGTAATTATGAAAACTAAATTCATCTATACTAGTATCCTATATAATTATATCTTTATCATGGGCTGTGGGAATAGTGATTTGTCAAAATTTAAAAATATTATTAATTAATTTATTATAGTTTGGAAATATAATATAATATTACGGTTTTACAGTAAATTAATAAAAATAAAAGTCATAATATTTTTCATAATTTATTCAGATTTTTTGAAAAATATAAAATAATAAAATTTTCCATATTATAGAATACTTAAAAAATTTTTTTTTGCTCTTCCTTGCTTCGTATTGCATGAAGAATTCAAATAATTATCACTTAATATGACAAGATCTGGCCAGATAGCTTAATCTTTTTAATATAAAATTGAAATAATAAATTTTTCGTATAATAATCATAATAATAGTTAAAATAATATATTGAAATAATAAAATAAATAAATATTTTAGTAATATAGACGTATAATCTTATCAAACAATACTCTACAAAAAAAAAATAACAATTATTTTATTATTGATCAGTTAAATATTAATAAGAGCCTTGCTATAACATACGGCGCCGCTCTGACTCAAATCTTGCGAGACACTATAATAATATCCTAGAGATAAGGTTTTATATCCAGCGGAGAGATATATATAATGTTAAATACAGCTATACAAATAATATATATCATATATATATATATATCAATAATCTATATCATATATATATATAATATATATATATTATTATATATAATATAACCTCACTAGCTACGTTTAGTATATTATGATACAAACAATATTCATACAAAGCCCATATATGTAAAAGATAATATAATTGGTTCTATATGATATATAACATTTTAATAACATAAGTTTTAAATGATTTAATAATATAAATTAGTAATATTCTTCCGTTAACTTTTAACCTAATATAAATACTTTAAAAAAATACGTATATATATCGCTCTATGACAAAATCATATTAAATAGATATACGTATCTATATACAATCACGTTATTTATATTTCATTATCGTACCAAAATGAAATTTAGGGAGGATGGCAGTGCCTACTCATACTGCTATACGTCCACTAATATATTAATTTTATATTAATACTATATATATAATATTATATTTAATATATTAATATAATATTAATTATATAGTATAGTATATATATATATCTATAATTAATATTGAATATATTAATATAGATACAATATCTATAATATTAATTAAATATTTCTACTAGTTTTAATATAATCTCAGTTTAATATTAATAGGGAGCCAAAATTAAAACAATTTATTTCTCAATCCATTAATATAGTTGTGTATATATATATATATTTATACAGTAAAATGTTAACATCTTACCATATTATTTCGCTTTGGGTGTCGTTGATATACAAAGTTGATATAATTTACTATGCAGTTCCGGATGAAAGTTCGTACTTTTGTAAATAGCCTTCTCACTGGGTTGCGTCCAGTTTTTGTAGAGACCAGGCACACAGGCGGTAATATCAGGTGGAAATCCGACTAATACAAAAACAGACGATCTGATCAGGTCTGCACTCTCATAAGTCTAAATAAATCGAAGTCGATAAACTAAATATCTAATTTTTATTATACTGGTGTTACATTTTGTTTCCCCATGTTATATATACTACCATATCCTTATATTTATATCTAATCACTTAGAACCATATATATGCTAATATTTATTAATATATAAATATTACTCCTATTATATATTATATATATATAATAGTATATATAATATATAATATATATATAATATATATATATATATGGTGAGAGAGAGAGAGAGAGAAAAATGTTTAATTAATTTAATGCCAAGTTCTAGAAAAGCTGTTTGTACAATTCCACATTTCCATCTGTTTTATTGTATGCGGAAATATTATTATAGGACATTTTCGCTCCTGAATATATATGCTCTCAATATCGCTCTGTTTGTAATATAGATTTATCTGTAATATGAAAGCTAAGATTTTATAAT
>JABUQX010098939.1:0-5000 GCA_015478945.1 Trachelipus rathkii
AGCAGCACTTTTACAAGGGGTCTGAAGTCGAAACAGTAGGAAGAAGATACGAAGATCTTTCCCAGATGGCAACGAATCGTTTGTTAGTATTGATGATGATCTCTGCTCTGCTATGACGGGCACTGAATCATGAGCCCGTTCTATATTTCCCTTATACCTTCTCTAATCATGGGATTATTTATTCATGTAGAATTGTTTCTTAGAAATAATACATTGTCAAGCGAACTTGAGTATTTGGACTGTATAAATATGATATTTCACAATCACTGTATTGGTGGGATGAGCCAGTGGTCGCCTATCTCATTTTACGAGAGGATTTGAGGATCCTATATCTTACCATCTTTCACTTCTTAAACATTTTAAAACATGTTTTTACTGCTCACATACAAAAAACATATATAATAAATATTTTAATATTAAAACTCCCTCAACCACTGAAATACAGTCATTATTAGAAAATCCACACTCTTTGAACATAATACACATGTCTCCACCTAAAAAATGGTTGCGAGACGCTGCAACAACTGCACGTACCGATAGCTTTTGTTATAGGGAGGCAAAGTGGCCAGTCGTGGCCCTCTGTCTATGACTGCATAGACTGCGAGAGGTCGGCGGCGGGATTAGCTTGATGTCTAAGTAGTTCCAGTAGTCGTTTCTCCCCCTACCGAACCCCAATAACGATGGTGATTTGGAAATAAAGCAGGCAGCTACTACTGTCATCATGCATAAAACCGCAATCGACACCCAGGGTGTAAGGGTTTGTTGCCAAGAGTTAGGTCTTAGTTAGGTCTTGGTCTTGGAAGGAATGGACTTGACTCCTTATAATGAACCTAGAAGTTTTGAGAATGATTACTCAGGTCTCTTAACTTTAATTAATGGTTCATATTTATCTTTGACTGAATTTGATCGAGGTATGCTTAAGTATATCTCTGAATCCAAGTATGCCTATTATTGTATCATAGGCTTATGGAATAGACTATGGCACATTACATCTGCCACAAAAGGAGAAAACTTTATTGCGGATATGGAATTAAAACGCTATCTGCCTGAAATGGTTTTCCTAAAAGAATTAGTCCAATACTTTAAGGGTATTGGAAATGTTATAGATAATGAAAAGGTCAAAGTTGACCTTCCTATTCAAAGTGAATTAGATCCAAATATAATAAATGGTGGAGCTCAGGGATCATTTGGTAAGATAAATGCTAATAATCATGTGTTTTATGAAACACTTCCAGCACGTATCATTAGCCTTTGCAGAATTGCTGCTGACCATCAACTTACTAATGGCGTTTGTTTTGGGAAAGCGGATGGCTTAGTGGATAAAGCTCCCGTCATTGTTATCTCAGCGACTGGAGGTCGCATGTTCGAGATGCCGCTGGATGGAGAAGTAAAATCCCTTTGACTCCTTCAGTTCAAATCGTCAAGGTAAACAACTGCAATTATGGGATGAGAAACCGCAGAGCTTAAATACTACGCTTGAAGCGTTCTCTTTTGGGAACGCGGATGGCTTAGTGGATAAAGCTCCCGGTCATTGTTACTCAGCGACGCGAAGTCCAATGTTCAAATCCCGCTGATGCAGAATAAAATCTCCTTTGACTCATTCATTCAAAACTAACTGGAGGTTGCACCGATGACTTTTCTTTGCTCTACTTGATGAATGAGGCGAGTATGGAGAGTCTACATGGAGGTTCTAGGAAGGTCAGGGTATGGGCAAGCAACTGACTGGAGGACCTCCGGTGGATATTGCCGAATATGCTGCCCGACATGAGACCAACGGGGATTGGTGGAAGGACCTGGCGTTTACTGGACGGGCTTTGACCACAAGAGACTGACGGGAAAGGCTAAGACTTGGCTTTAATGAATGCTGTACAGGTATTTGTACATATTTTTTTTTACCTAACAAACATTAGGTATAGACAAGTTTAGAGAATCCCTTAGGTAGTAGTAGTAGTTGTGGGTAAAATCATTATTAAACAACAAACCTGTTACAGATTCAGTAAAGTATCAGGAATTATGCTATGGCGAGTTGGAGATCACAAATTCGTCACGCCATGACATTAGTTTTCCTTGGCAATGTCAATTGTATAAAATTTCTATAGTTTAGTTTTCGATTGCTTTCTAGGTTTGCACGAAGACGCTCCTGCACTAGCAAAATGATCTGACTTGATCTTAGACTTTGTATGCCTTTCAGTAATGAAGTCTACGTCCATGCACTATATTCCGACTTATACTTAACATTTATTTGGGGTGTGCAAAAAAATGCTTTTCCGTGGTAACAGCTACCGACCTTAACGTGGTACCACGGCTTAACCTTTGCCGACTGTCTTTACGTTAATAGAAGTAATGAATCCGCAAGATGAATGAGAAAGAAAAATATCGACGAAAGAAAGAGAAACATTAAATTCACATTCAATGATAAAATTAATGTTTGAGAGAGAGAGAGGGAGAGAGAGAGAGAGTAGAGAGAGAGAGAGAGAGAGAGAGAGAGAGAGAGAGAGAGAGAGAGTCAGTGGTGCTGTTAATTGTCTCTTTTTCCACACGAGACCATGGGGGGCGGGGGGGTTTCCTAGGCACCAACCTGGGAAAACTGACCGAACCTTGTCGGGGGTAGTGGCTAATTTTGCGTTGCCTTTAAATGTCTGGTTAAAGTGGTCGGCAAAATGGACAACAGGTAGCTAGCTTCGTCTAACAAGCCTCATTAAAGAAGAGAGATCAAAGCTGGTTTTGATTTTCTTTCTTTCTTTCTAGAGGCTTGCTTAGACGAACCATGATTGTAAATAATGAAATTTTTAAATTAATTTATCTCTGTTAGGAGCAAACCACTTCCATAATTTTCATTTATTGAGGCACTTCTTTAATATATCTTGAAATATTTTGGCACTTTCTTGTAGACTGCAGAACATCGCAGTTACTCTTTTCACGTTTTTTTGGGGTGTGTGTAAAAAAACGCTTTACCGTGGTCACAGCTACCGACCTTGACGTGGTACCACGGCTTAATCTTTGCCGACTGCCTTTTACGTTCATATTAAAGGGTTTGTCGGCAAAGGGAACTAACTGGTAGCTTTTAGTCATGGAGACATCAGTAACAGTCCGCAGTCTCAAGTCCTAATAGAGACGTGAATTTCTTTTTGTCGCTTGTATAGTCACGGAGCAGAAGGTGATTACCCCGAGTGTCCGACATTTTCCCTTTGTTAGTCTTGGGAAAAATGTATGTCCGTTACGCCTCCATAGTCCTATATTTTGTTATATTGAGAAAAACTTACCGAGTCGTAAGGGGAGTTACCACAGAGGTCCGATCAATCCGCCCATTTAGTCTATGGATGAAATTCATGATTCTTGAAGAAAGTGAGACAATATGCGTCCAAGCGGTTTGCTAATTTTTGTCTGTTATGTGAGTTTAAATTCCTCAACTGCGGCCAGGGGGTGAATCCTGATCATTCACCATGGGGAAAAGCTACGACTTGTCGTGGTACAGTGGCTTGAGCTTTCTCGGTCACCCTTTAGTTTTCTGTTAATGGGCCTGATCGAGAAAGGGACCCACTGGTAGGCTTGAGTTCTGACACTGGAGGTATAATTAAGTGAGTCGCAAAGGTGTTTTGATACCTTTTGGCGTCGAGAACTTTCGTACTTGGGTTTTTGGAGGTGAGAATTCATGTTCATGAAAGTATGGATACAATTTGGCGACCAAAGAAGCTCTTAATTTTGTATGTGCAGGGTAAATTCCGCACTACGGCCATGCCATGGGGTGTGAACGATCACCATGGGAAAGAGCTACCGACCTTGTCGTGGTGTAGTGGCTAACTTTTGCCGATCGCCTTTTAACTTTCTGGTTAAAGGGTGGTCGGCAAAAAAGACCAACAGGCTAGAGAGGGTCCGTAACAAGCCAAGATCATATCTAGAAGAAAAGAAGAACCAAACTGGGTTGCTTTTTTTTCTTTCTTTCTAGAGGCTTGTGTAGACAAACCATAAATTTTAAAATATAAATTTTTAATTAATTTTAATTTAATTTAAAATTCTTTCATTTATTATGGCACTTCTCCTTTATTTTATATATATTATATAATATATAATATATTAGTATATATATATATACTAGTATATATATATAGATAATATAATATATATTATATATATATATATATATATATATATATATATTATATATATATAATTGGCAACTCCGATGATGAGTCTTGGATGCCCTCTTCGTAAAAGTTTTCTTTCTGCAGAGGCACGTTTTTTGGGGGGGGGGGTGCAAAACAACTGCTTACCGTATACGTACAGCTAACCGACCTTGACGTGGTACTACAGCTTTAACCTTGTCGACTGCCTTTTAACGTTCATATTAAATGGTTTGTCGGCAAAGGGAACTAACTGGTAGCTTTTAGTCATGGAGACATCAGTAACAGTCCGCAGTCTCAAGTCCTGAGAGAGACGTGAATTTCTTTTTGTCGCTTGTATAGTCAAAGAGATTCGGCGGTTTTTTATATTCACTTCCAAATTTAGTTCTTTGAGAGAAAAATGGCCTCCAAAATCGGTTACCTCCCAAAGTCTATATTGGGTTATATGAGGCAAACTTTAACCGAAGTCGTTAAAGGGGAGTTACATACAGAAGTGACCGATCAATCCCCGCATTTTAAGTTTATGGATGACGAAATTCATCGATTTTGAAGTTGAGACAAATAAGTAAGAGTCCAAGCGGTTTGCCATTTTATCTGTTTATGGAGGTTAAATTCTCACTGCGGCCATGGGGGTGATCCTTATAGCATTCACCATGGGAAAGCTACCGACCTGTTCGTGGTGCAGTGGTCTAACTTTTTGCCGATGCGCCTTAACTGTCTGGTTAATCGGTGTCGGAAAAGGGACGCAACAGGTAGCTACAGAGCCAAAATAACATATAATTTCTATTGGAAATTGGGAAATAACTGTCGACCGGATTATTTTCAATTTCTTTAGACAATGGATTCCAACGTGAGAAACAGACGCAGATCCCCTAAAGA
>JABUQX010098940.1:17500-25000 GCA_015478945.1 Trachelipus rathkii
CGTGACAGTTGAGGAAATAAAATTTTTATGTATAATGCAAATATTTTAAAAATTTCTTACTTTACAAAAAATTATTTTTATACACTAAAAATAAATTTCTCTAGCACTCACGGGTCGGGAGCCGTCTTATTCACAATTAACATTATATATATATATATATATATATATTCAAAGCTAAATTTTTATTAAATTTTAATATATTATATATATAAAAAATAATGATACAAAAAAATAAATTATATATATATATATATATATATTCAAAGCTAAATTTTTATTAAATTTTAAGGCCTGTTGAAAATTTAAAATTAATTGAAATAATGGCCCCCAAAGGCAAGAGGAAATGTGTTTTCAATAAGGACCTTGAGAAAGAATACCCATATATGAAAAAGACATTTACGGAATCATGTGTTCGTTGCAACATATGTTCTTCCAGCTTTAATATCAGTCATGGAGGAAGAACAGATATTACACAACATTTAAATACTGAAAAACATAAAACTGCTTTGCGTGCCAGTGCATCAAGTTCAACACTCACAACGTTTTTCAGAAATGACATTTTTGGTGACAAAGAACTTAAATTAGCCGCGGCTGAAGGAGCATTTGCCTATCACTTAGTGCAACATAATCAATCTTTCAAATCTATGGATTGCTCTTCAAAATTAATCAAGACTTGTTTTGACCCTAAGTTTACATGTGCCCGTACAAAAGCGGAGGCAATTGTATTAAATGTCTTTACTCCAATAGCTATATCGGAACTGCAGACTGATATTCGAGAAGCCAATTTTATTTCGATTATGACCGACGCTTCAAATCACAAGGACATAAAAATATTCCCAGTACTTGTTAGATATTTCCAACCTGTTAAAGGGATTCAGATGAAACTTTTAGAAGTAAAATCATTGCCCTCGGAAACATCTAACACAATCTCTGCATTTTTAATTGAATGCTTAAAAAATATGAATGCAAAAGAAAAAACAATAGCTCTCTGCGCAGATAATACTAATTGCAATTTTGGGGGTATATCTAGAAAGGGCGTTAACAATGTTTTTACAAAACTCAAGGAGGACTTGGGACATGGTTTAGTTGGAATAGGATGTTCTGCTCATATCATTCACAACACTATTCAGACAGCTGCTGATGCTCTTCCTATTGATATTGAAGGCATCGTTTCAAAAATATATTCTCATTTCTATATATACACAGTAAGAGTTGAAAAACTTAAAGAATTTTGTGAATTTGTTAATCAAGAATACAAGCAAATATTAGGATATAGCAAAACCAGATGGCTTGCTCTACTCCCTGCGGTTGAACGTCTTCTGACAATGTATGCCCCCTTAAAATCATTTTTTGAGTCACAAGAAAAATGCCCTTTTGTGATAAAATCATTTTTTGAAAATCCTTTATCTGAAGCATGGCTTTACTTTATCCACAGTCAAGCGTCCACTTTTCACATGACTATTGAAAAGATTGAAGGGGATACAATTACAATTTTCGAAGTAATGTCAGCATTAAATGATTTACAAAATAATATGGCCTCTAAGAGCGAAGACTGCTTTATTCCATTAGCTGTAACAACGATTCTTCAAAAATTGGTAAGAGAAGGCCTGGAATCAGAAGTTGCAAAATTTAAACAGTATGTTCATACATTCTACAAAACTGCCTTTGATTATTTATCTAAATGGATCAATCCACTTAAAAACTTAAAACAATTTACTTGGGTAACACTAAAGAGAATACCGTGCTGGGAGGAAGTAGCAGAAACTCTTAAGTTTATTCTCGAACTCATCCCTACCTTTACAATAGACGAGACTGCACTTTATGACGAATATGTGTTCGTTAAACAGTATGTGACCCCAGAAATGTTGGACAATTGGAATTCAAAGAAAACATCTCCTGGTGATTGTTGGGTCGAAATCATTTCGCACTTTCAAGCTAAAAATGTGCCATATTCTAATATCCTGAAAATGGTTGAATTTCTTCTTTGTTTACCAGGAACTAATGCTCCAACAGAAAGAGTATTTTCTGCTATGAACTTGATTTGGACAAGTGAAAAAACTCAACTGTCTGTGAAAACTTTGAAAGCAGTGTTAATAAACAAATTTAATTTCGATTATACGTGTTCCGAATTTTACAGAATGTTGCTTGGTGAAATTGATATTCTAAAAAAAATACATTCATCTGAAAAATATTTGTGATACTTCCATTGCCCTTAATAAGCGGTAAGTATATATATATATATTATATATAATATATATATAATATATAATATTATATAATATATATATATATATTATATATATATAACTTATAATATAAAGTATATATGCGCGAGTGGGTTGCCGTCCCGTATTTAAGATCATTAAAATATGGAACCTTAATATTATATTTTTTAATTAAAATGCATACATATATATATTATATATATTAATAATTATTATTTAATATATATAATAATATATAAATATATATATATATATGGTCAGCATCCCGAAAAGTTCAGGCATGTAACTAAAAAACTATAATAGGTATACGAAAATAAATATCATTTTATTAATCAGGAGACATTTTTACCGCAGAAATTAAAAAAAAATAAAAAAAATAACGCTTTTTAAAAAATTAAAATTGTTAAAAATTGTTGAAAAATTTACAGTTTTTTGATAAATCAAAGATGCGACTTACTCACGAGTGAGACGGAAAGTTGCCAAATGTTGAATTTTTTCTTTTTAAAACGGACAAATACCCACGGGTAAACAAGAACGGTAGAGAGAGTCGGGGTTTCTCGGCCTACCGGGGGACGACGGGGGGGACTTCGTCCCCCCCTCTGTCCCTCCGTCGGCTCGAACCCCCTAAGAAGGATATAAAAAGAAAAAAATAATATTTTCTCCAATTATATTGTACAGCGACATTTGGCAACTTTTTCTCTCGAGACTGCAGCTTTCAACGTCTTTCAAGTCAATCAGAGCCTGCACTTTTTACTAATATTAATATGGAGTTATTAATAAATATTAGAATAAATTAATTTTTTTTTTTAATTTCTGCGGTAAAAATGTCTCCTGATTAATAAAATGATATTTATTTTTGTGTGTATATGTTATAGTTTTCTAGTTACATGCCTGAACTTTTACGGGATGCTGGGCCTATATATATATATATATATATATATATATATATATATATATATATATATATATATATATATATATATATATTAATTATATATATTATATATATATATATATATATATATATATATATATATATATATGCTTTTTATCACATTCATGTCTTTTTTCTCTGAAATAGATGCAAGATCGGATTTTTGCGGAACTTTTCCTAGTTACCTAGTATTTTCGTATTTTGAAAAAGAAATATTATAAAAAAAAATTACATAATATACTAACGTTTTAAATATACAATCGTTCCGGAAATTATTTATATTGTTATATATATAATATATATATTATATATATTTATATATTTTAAAAATATATAAATAATATAATATATTAAACATTTCTCAATAGGTAACCTAGCAAATATTTTAATGAAAGTATAATTTAAATAAAATACGTAAATATATGTAAATACATATAATATATATTATTATATATTATATATATTATTATTATTATTATTATTATTGGCTCTTGTTGATTATCAGCATCCAGTTAAGCTAAAGCCGATTTTATTTTAAAATCAACTAAATCGAACACAATGAACAGCAACGCCTCATAGTGTTAAAAGATTGAACTTTTTTTCTAATAAGTTAGATAGCTAGTTATTCAAAATAATGGAAGTGAAATAAATTACTAATATAAGTTTAGTTTAATGGAAAGTGAAATAAATTAATAACATAAGTTTAGTGAGGTGAAATTATTAATTATTATAAGTTTAGTTAAGTAAGATTTAAATAATATCTAAAAAAAAAATTTAATATTCTTAAAGGTGTGGAAGCTCACTTATTATAATAGTTTTATTACCGACAAAATTGTGAAATTTTTTGTTTTTTAGGTGATATGATTGGTTCTAGAGCGACAACTTATTCATCGATCCATATCTCAAAAACTACAATGGCTACAGGGAAAAAGAATAGATTTTTTGAAAACATGAAAAAATTTTATTACGAAAACTGTAAAAAAAAAAAAAAAAAAAGAAAAAAAATCATATCTCAAAAACTACAATAGCTACAGCGAAAAGGAATACATTTTTGGAATCCTTGTAAAATGTTAGTTAGGAAAATGTAAAAAAAAAAAAAAAAAATAAATAAAATAAATATTGCTATTTTTTTTTTAGGAGCAGGGACATAATAAATATATATATATATATATATATATATATTATTATATATATATATATATATTATTTGTATATTATATTATATTATATTATTATTGTAAAGTTTTACACGGCAATGTAGGGGGGCTCGAAGCCGATGGAACAACAGGGGGGGACGTTTTTCCATACACCCGTAGGGGAGGGGCGAGGAACCCCCGCGACACGCCAAATACAAGAGCGGGGTTCCGGAGACCCTCCCCGGAGGGGGGGAATTAGTCCTACCCCGTAGTTCCCCGGAAGGCCGAGAGACCCCGACTCCTGCCATCGGTGCGGTATACCCTTGGGGTATTCTTTAGTAAAAGAAAAAAAAGCAAAATTTAATAGAAAGTCTATTTATTTTAACAAGTAACCAATAAAAGGTCTCTAAATAGGCTCTCTAATCATTTTACGACAATTATTATTAATAATATTTTTTATTTTTTATTTTTTACATTTTTCTAACTAAAAATTTTACCAGGATTCCAAAAATTTTTTTTTTCGCTGTAGCTATTGTAGTTTTTGAGATATATATATATATATATTTTTTTTTATTTTTTTTTTTTTTACATTTTTCGCCCTAAAATTGGACCAGCATTCCAGCAAGTATCCTTTTCCCTGTGGCTATTGTAGTTTTTGAGATATGGATTTTGGCTCTTCTCGCTCTAAACCAATTATCACCATATATATATATATATATTATATAAGATATTATATATAATAATATATATTCACTACTAATATATAATTATAGATAAATGTTGTGTGTATCTGCATATTAGATGTAGAAATTGGGTAAAAAAATTATATTATATATATATATATGTAGGGCTTTCGCCCTGTCTGTTGGACCAGCATTTTCTTCCTTCTGGCCCCGAAACTCTTGATCCTAGAGCACTCTAGAAAAACATTTCTTTGCGCAATGGTTTCTGATGCCAGTCCTTGAGTTATACACTCAGGTAGGGTTTCACCCTTTCAGTGGAACTACCATCTTCTACCATTTGACCTCGAAACTCGTTCTCCCAGAGCTCTCCAGAAGATCGTGTTTCTAGGCGCATAAGATTCCAATGCTGGTCCAGGAGTTCTGCAAGCAAAAAAAGTATAAAGGACCGGGTTGCTAGCCCTGTCGCCCTAGAACTATGCGAAGAAAGAAAGTCTCATATGGTTCCAACTGTCCGGAATAATTTCATTCTTCTACATATGGACAAATAAATACTCCATATGGTACTGCAGATAATATATATGCTATCATTGTTAAATTCGAAATTGTTTTGTTATTAAATTTGGCGAAAAGAACTAATTTGGATATTTTGTTCCTCCTCAAATGAACTTAATTTTATTATACTATCAATTTATATATATTTTAAGTGTATCCAAAGAACTTGATATGAAGTTTTGTTGCTCCTCCTCTTAATTTATGTAAAAATATTAATTTTCTTTGATTAAAAAATTTTGATCAAAATTTAATTTCATAAATGATAAAATAATTTTTCTTTCGTGTTTATAATTATTTTTATCTGCTCTAGTTGGAATCCTAGCCCACAATACATGTCTTCATCAGTTTCATTCCCTCCGACGTAAAACAATGCACAGCTCTCTAGAAAACTTCTTCTGAACTTTTCATCTCTATTCTCTGTTCTTCTCCGATCCTTCTCATTCTTCTCTTCCCTGCTGTTGTCAACACGTCCATCTCCGACGACAGTCAGATCATATATCATATATATATATATATATATATATATATATATATATATATATCTTCTATATATATTATATATATATATATATATATATATATATATATATATATATATATAGTATATTTTATATATATATTATATTATAATTTATTTTCTTGTGACTGTGAAGCTCTATTATTGCTAAAAGTGTTCTTTCCAATTTTTTACTTTTATTTCATACGAGAACTTGTTAATATTAATTAAAAGTAAATTAGGAAAATAACAATAAGGCAAAATTCTTATAAAACAAAAAATGTTCGGATCCATGCAATCGATATGTATATGGAAGTGGATGCGATAACAGACATGATCAATATAATTTATATATGATTTATATATATATATATATATATATATAATATATATATATATATATATTATATATTGTAATATATATATATATATATTTATTTTTTTTTGCATGACAATTTAATATTTATTTTTTTTAAAACGAAAGGAATACGATAGGGTAATCACGCTGATAGGATGAGTCGGGGTTTCTCGGCCTTCCTGGGGACGTGACAATACAATGCGTCGACGCCTTGAGGAACATAATTACCGGCCCCGGAGACCTGCCATAGGTCCACCGCACACCACGGCACATCGAAGGGTGCGACTGGCATTTGCCCGAGAACACATTCATTGCACGGTCGACGATTGGGCAAAGGTGCTCTTTACGGACGAGTTGAGAGTGTCTCTCTGTACGCCTCGGAAAGTCGTGCTAGAGTATAAAGAGGACCGACGGAGAGGTTCCCGCAATGCAATGTGCTGCAGTGCCGCCGTTTGGAGGTGGTCGTTATGGTCTGGAGCATCTCTTTATAGGGCCTACGGAGTTGCACATCTTCGGTGGAAGCACTCTTACAGCCGTAACGTATATCACAGACATTTTCGAACCATATGCCACGTACATCGGTGACTCTTTCATCCTAATGCATGACAATGCAAGACCACACAAACCCCAATGTGTGAACGACTACCTTAGGACGGTTCAAATTACGGCGTTGGAGTGGCCAGCATATAGTCCGGACCTCAACCCAATCGAACATTTGTGTGATATCCAGAAACGTCGGATCCGACAGGTGAAACCCCCTACCACGGACCCTCCCGGACCGGCGACAGGCACTGCCGACGTATGGGCATCAAATCGATTTTCCAGGACATTCCCCACTCATCGAGAGGGCATGCCAGAGACGGTGGCAAACCAGTCATCCGTGCCAAGAGGGGGTCATACATATTGGACGACCAACACCCCCCCGCGGCGTCGCCCGTCCGTACCCAAACATTGTGGTTTGCAGAAGCGAACCTCCGAATCCTTACTGCGGAAACCCTTTGGCTGCACCTTAGCTCACACTCTATCAACTACGTTCTGGGAGAATCCACCATGTTATGTCATAATCAATAAAGGTCTTCGCGATATTGCCATTTCTATTTTATTCCGTTTAGAAAT
>JABUQX010098940.1:35000-37500 GCA_015478945.1 Trachelipus rathkii
TGATTTTAATTACAATTTTAAATTCTTATTTAATTAATTAAAATATTTTCTTCATTTTTATATTTTTAATAAAATATATTTATATATATATATTATATATTATATATAATATATAATATATAATATATAATATATATATATATATATATATATATAATATATATTATATATATATATATATATATATAATATATATATATATATATATAATATGTAGGCGAGATGGTGATTCATTGGATTTGGAAGTTGTTATAACAAAACGTTATGGAGTGTAAGTGTAAGAGGGATGGAGGAGTCAAGTATTAGTACCTTTATATAGCGGTAAGGGAAAAAGTAACTGTAAGTATTATAGGTGTAATTAAGTTTTATTGAGTTGCTTGTTAGGGTAAGATATATGTTTGATATTTTGTCGAAAGAGTGGACGTCGGAATGAGTTGAAAAAAACTAATTTGGGGAAGAAAAAGGTGCAGTTTAGAAGTGGTAGAGGATGTGTGGTTCAAATCTGTACATTAAAACAAATGATTGGGATAATTGAGAGGTGAGAAAAAAATTGTATTAGGATTTATGGATTCTGCAACAGGGTATATTAGGATTAATAGGAATCTATGGCAGGTGTTAGTGGTATGGTGGTGGTGGTAAGCTTCTGAATAGAATCAAAAGTTTTTGTATGACGATAGTGAAGCATGTTTAAGAATAAATATCGAAAGTGATTATTTTAATAATTAATTAGCGGAGTGAGACAGTGATTTGTATGTCCCTTGCAATCCAATTTTTGTATATGGATGAGGTTATGAAAGAATTAGAGGTAGGGTGACGAATAGAGTTAGAATGATGGAGATGGATGAGAGTGAGGATTTCACTACCTATTAATGAGGGATATTGTTTTTGCGAATTCTGAAGAAAGTTTGAGAGGACTAGTAGAGAGATTTTTGTAGTTGTGTAAGAAAAGGGGTTTTGAAAGTAACGTAGCATAAGGAGGTAAGGTTATGGTGTGAGTGAGGGACAGAACCTTCAGTTAAGAGTTATGTTAGTGGTGTGAAGCAGCTGGGAAAAAGTGTCTGAATTTAAATATTTAGGAAATATGTTGAATGAAAAGGAGCGGATGATGCAGGGTGTAGTAGGAAAATTGTGATGCACTAAGGTGGCTTGCAATTAAATCGTTGGTGGTTGTAAAGGGACTAAGTGTTGAGTGGGCTAGGGTCTTACATAGGGTATGTTGTTACCTGTTAATGTATAGTAGTGGACATGTCTGGAAAAAGAGGTATAGATCTAAATACAATGTGTTCAGATGGACAATCTTAAGTGCGTGTTAGGTGTGAAAAGGATTGATAAAATGAATGAACTTATTAGAGAGTTGTTTGGTGTGGAATTGGGTAAATGAGAGAATAAATGAAAGTACGTTGAGATGGTTTGGTCATGTAGAAAGTAATGGATGCAGGACGGTCGGGTTAAACGGATGGTATAGTGTTAACTGTGTTGGGAATCGACCGGATGGGAGAACAGAAGAAAAAGTGGAATGAGTCAGAAAAAGAATGCCGAGGAGAAGAAATGTGAGTTTGGCAGAGGCGAGAGAAAGGTGCATAAACAGAGTGAATGGTCGTTTTGTGAGGAGTATGGTTGTAGCCCCACCTGGCCAAGAAGAACCCCACATTGACGAGAGGTCATAGTTGAGGGTTAATCGCGGTCCCGTGAGCTCTAGGGTGGATTTTTTCTGACTGCGAACGATTCTCACTAATTGGTTAAAGCGGACCGGGAAGGCTGGCTTTCTTTTTCTACTAGCTCATATTCTTTCTACTATATTTATGTTTCCGGTATATGTTACGCACCTTGCCTCCAGTCTTGAGATAAGATGTGTGGTGATGTGATGATGAGGAATGATGATGATGATGATGATGATGATGATTATATATATATATATATATATATATATATATTATGTGCAAATAAATTGTATGTTTTTTTATATATATATATATATATATATATATATATATATATTAGTGATGGGACGATTAATCGGAATCGGCATCGGAATCGGAGGAATCGGCTGTTTTTCAGGAATCGGAATCGGAATCGGAATCGGCAAAAATTGTACCGATTCTTTGACCGATTCTTTGGTATACAATCTGAAAATAATTTTTATTCGATTTTTATGATATTTCAAAGACAATATTTCGAAGTCTGCCGTATTGATTTTTAATTTCAGTTCTTCCTTAATTCTATTTAATTAAAGAAAACTGGATTGAGCGGCGCATCTTTACGTAGAGCCTAAGATATCATGTTAGGATTTTCAGACAGTCATGGTGAGGCAGACATTTGGCAATGTTTCGTTAGTCATGTTATGTAATATGTTTTGATAATTATATACCCGTGAACTCGGAAGTGAGCAGTGAAATATTTGCCTTGTAGGCTTGTAATAATTGGAGCTATTGAATATAAATGCTATCCTTCGAGTTTCACCTTTTCACGTATCTCACACAGCATCTAATATAAGTGATTG
>JABUQX010098942.1:12500-30643 GCA_015478945.1 Trachelipus rathkii
TTTACTTAACTTATATATAGTTTAAATCTATATAAACTAACTAAACTCTAACATAACCTTTACTTAACGTACATATAATGTAATTTATTTTTATATTTATTTATTTCACTCTGCATTGTTAAAAAAAAAAAAAAAAAAAAAAAAAAGCACGTGGCCCCAAGAGAGCTTTCAATACTTTATTCGATTACGTAGATTTTTTAACAAAATTGGCTTCAGCCTAACTGGAGGCTGATAATCGACATGGGCCATTATTATTATTATTATTATTATTATTATTATTATTATTATTATTATTATTATTATTATTATTATTATTATTATTATTATTATTATTATTATTATTATTATTATTATTATTATTAACTATTATTATTATTATTATTATTATTATTATTATTATTATTATTATTATTATTATTATTATTATTATTATTATTATTATTATTATTATTATTATTATTATTAATAATAGTATTATTATTATATGAATATAAAAAAAATGGCGGAATGAAATGAAAATTTTGGAATAGTATAACTAAGGTTTTTCGATAGCTCGAAGCATTTAAAAGACGTAAGATAAGTTTATAAATAATTTGTGTATTAGAGAGAAGTGCGCTCCATGGATTCAAATTCTTTAAGTCTCTTGAAGATATTTCAAGGAATAAGTACAACCAATCCAGATCTTAGATCCGGATTTAGGAATCTTTATGATCGTTGCAGCGAGATTTACCGCTTCAAAATTTCAAACTCCGCTTTCGATGCCGCCAATCAGGATTGGCCACGTGAAGTAAGCAAACTCGTACATATAGTAAAGAAGAAATATCAAAGCAGATTAGCGAGTAGTTTTTTTCTTTTAACTTATTTAAAATTTAGATAACACCCATGAATCTGAAGACTGGAGCAATATTGAACAGATAATGAGGCCTTAAAGAGTAGCATTTGATTGGATTTGATGAACTAAAGACCAGAATCAGCTACATGATCTTAACAAATCCATCTTTAAACTTTACTTTTCTTGGACAAATATTCTGTTGCAGAGAAACTTGTGCACAGACATACGATGGACGCTCCGCGCTGTAGATTTTCGGCTTGACAATCTGCTTCCTATTTAATTATGTGGTTTGCTTTGCTTTCAGAATCTTCTTTTAAACAAACCTTAATTATTCGCTAAAAAGATCCTGTACCCGGTGCAACAACCTCTGTTTTTATATAATTCCTATGTCGTGAATGTTCTAATATTATGTGGTTTGCTGAAAATCCCAAATTGTTCCTTTTTGGTGTTCGCAGGCTAGACTAAATTTAGTTAACGACCTAGGATGAACTGCACGATCGTTCTTTTCCACAAGACCACCGGGAAAAGCTCTAGACCTACATTTAGGTTCAGCCCCTAGCGTCTTTACAAACGGGCTTAAGCGCAAAGGGTGCCTGGATATGAGATCTTTCCGTACCATCAGGTTCTGAAATACGCTATGTCAAAGAGGCGTGCCGACCAGGTCCCGAAGCGATGGAGATGGCGAATACCTGCCTAAAAAGATTAGTAGACCTATCATACAAACGATAATTTTACATTTTTCTATGGCAGGACCTTTGAGTTACGTGTAGAACTTGTGATAACGGAGCCTAGATGGGGGTGTAGGTTTTATGGACCTGAGGACAGTATTTCAATTAAGACTTCCAATGATCGTTTTAGAATGGGATTCGTGCTGTAACGCTTTATTACTAGTGCGCAGGAGTGAACTACTACGGTGGAGCATTCTTATAAATTGGTTTGAAATAAAGATCCTTAACCTTACTTTTCTTCCTTTTTCGAGTTGCTAGTGATAGATCCTCGGTTTATTTATAATACGTGATGGTCTTTTTCAATCATATTGCAGGAGGATGCGTAAAATGAATAGATTATGGCACATTTCTGTAAGAGGGGCAGGTTCATCCTGGGAATCTGTCAACTAAAGTCCTTTACCTCCCCCTCGTTGGAATCCAAGGAGATATCGAAAGTGAAATCCATGTAATGTGTTAGGACCAGATTCGGGTCGATCTTAATAGTTTCTCTGGTTATTGAAATCTGTTTTTCGGTAGGAACCGATTTCAATTAAGATAGGATCTGTAGACAGTGTCAAGGGATGACAAGTTGCGTATATTGTAAATTTATTTAACACATAAGCGTTCAAATACCTATGAGGATCCTCAGGTAAGAAGACAGTTAGGACCGTATCGGAGTAGTGTGTGGGACGCAAGATGAAGAGCTACATTCGAATAGTCGCCACTAGAAGACTGGATTATATGAGAGAACATCAAGACTTTTCTTCAGGGTGCAACATTATATAGCATACTTCAGGATAAGATATTATAGTGGGAACTATATAACAGCCGACCGCGGTCCGAGAACGGGTCAGACTGAATCAATTTGGTTTAAGTACTCAATTGCGAATTGTTGTGTGTAGGGTGTTCTTCTGTACTTAGCTAATTCGTTAAGAAACTTCTGCTTACAAATATGGATGTGTGTCTATGTAGACAAGAGAGCCATACTAGCAATTTTTTGATCTATAGGTCACTCATCTGGCTCCTGATAGCAATGTAGGCTTCTACACAAAAGGAAGGTTAGCGAGGGTTGTAACACGTGGAACATTTATCGTGTTTTGATTTTCTATTTAGAGTTATTGAAGAACGCTGTAATCTGAGCGTTTTGGGTGGGTGAGTGTGAGTGATATATCATTTCTCATGTGAATGGTGTCGAGATATGGAGAAGACTGTAAATATAGTTTACTGGTATACTTGTGCATATATTTCAAAATGGAGTCTTCAGATGCTAAACGATTTTCGACTGGAAGCAGTGGAAGGAAACGTAATGCGTAGCGGAGTATTTACACCCAATTGTCGTGACCAACTTATGCGTACTGTTTTTTAGTAACATTCGCTGATGCGCATGAAGTGTTCCGTGTTGTTGCCAGGGTGGGGGGTAGGACATTCTGCGCGTCGTTAGAGGAGCTCGAATTAAAACACTTTTTCAGGTAGATTTAAGTTAGAACAAAAACAGAAACAATGGCCTATTCATTCCTCTTCCTTAATTTCAATGAGACTACAGATTCGAGCACACTTGTGCCAGATTAGATAATGTGCGGGACAAGGATTCCGAGCCAATGACTATTTATGACAAAAGGTAGGAATTGACATTTCTGCCACTCTAGCAAAACCGAGAATGCACTACGGAATTAATATTTATCACTAATAAAAACGCAAGACTTTTTAATTTTAATACACGTTATTAATGAGAGATTGTTCTCTTCTCTCTCTCTCTCTCGTCTCTCTCCTCCTCTCTCTCTCTCTCTGCTCTCCTCTCTCTCTCTCTCCTCTCTCTCTTCTCTCCTCTCTCTCTTCTCTCTCTCTCTCTCTCTCTCTCTCTCTCTCTCTCTCTCTCTCTCTTCTCTCTCTCTCTCTTTCTCTCTCTCTCTCTCTGTTCTTCTTTCTCTTTCCTCTTTCCTTCTCTTTCTCTTTCTCTTTCTCTTTTCTCTTTCTGTTTTCTCTCTCTTCTCTCTCTCTCTCTCTCTCTCTCTCTCTCTCTCTCTCTCATCTCTCCTCTCTCTCTCTCTCTCTCTCTCTCTCCTTCTCTCTCTCTCTCTCTCTCTCTCTCTCTTCTCTTGCTCTCTCTCTCATTAATTACTAATATATATGATCGCCCCCTCTCATTAGAGAGGCGCATGATATCACACAATACAATATATTGCAACGTTTTATTCTACAGGGCAAGAATTCATTTCGATCAACGAATGGAGCCATATGAATAGATTACAGCCGGCTCTTAAAGTTCTGCCATAGGGCAAAAACACTGTAATAAAGTGCTAGTTTATAACTATATATATTATTCCTACTGTATAGGTAATCATATATTCCATATATCTTACTATACGTAAATAGAATCTAAAATACTATCATATATATATAAATATATATATATTAATATATAACTTAAATTATATATATATACTATATATATATACTATCCTCATATATATGATAATATTATGTGGTACTAACATTATAGTACGTATTATATTAGAAGATGATACCGTCGTGAGAACGGCAGAGTATCTCCTATGGAAAGTGAAAAGAAATCAATACCAAAGAAACTAAAACTATTTCATATACTCCCGTAAGACCGAAAGTGTGGAAAATCGACATTACACTAGCTGGAGGTTCATTCCTTTTGGTAATTGGACAGAAATCTTTTATGGTGGTAGTATTGGTCATTAACTACAACAAAGCTTTCATAACAATACGATTGATACAGGCTCGCTCTGTTTGGTTCTGACCTTACCGGTTGGGACTAATACAGTCTCAAACAACATTGCTGAATTGAAGCTTCACAATAGGCCAATTCTCATATAGGGTCACGACCTGGCCTATCTTTATTGCGCGCATCATAACCTCAAAAAGACACCCTGTGGAAGAATTGTTGCGAGGGCATATCAGCGCTTTTCATATCGCATACCCTGCCGCGGTCTCCTCTACCAGGATCAACCAGTTCACTTTGTCAGCGTTCTAAAGCGAAGGTTCGGGGCCGTGGCGCACGATGGAATTATACACTTGATCGGCACAGTGCATGGGCTCCTTAATTCCTACTGAAAGCTGAATGGAAAGTCCGGGTACCCTTAAGAATAGTGAAAATTTAAAAAAAAAAAAACAAAAAGTATAATAAAAAATTAAATTATTTAAGATGCCCACGAGTTCTCTCGTACGGTTTCATGGGCATGTGAATCGGAAAGTTGTCTACAAAAGCACACATATCTAGAAACATTCTCAGCTGAGCGCATATTAACTGATAACAGAACATGGATTAAAAAATAAAAAATTGTTGTCAATAGATCAATCTCATTGCAAACTTGAAAATTAGGAGGACCTAAATTGTTCAGAGCCTCGAGAACGTCAGATTTCTGTATACGATTCTAGTGTTGATATCTCATTTCTTGCGTCAATATTATGATGATTGCCGAAGCATTTTTCCTCATGTTTCAATACACATGAGCGAACTAACATTACACCAGCTTGCCCTTCATATTAACCTCAACAAAGAGAACCATATCGCCAAAATTAGTGCGAGCGAAACTGAAGACCATGCCACTACGACTCCCCACCACATCCGCATCCTACGTAACTGACTCTCAGAATACTATTCGCATCCGTAGGAGACATTGCTATACCCAAATCTCGCTGTCACTCATGCCCGCAAGAATCGCTAATCAATACACTCAAGTATCCATAATACCATTCATCGTAGGATGATTACCTTATCAACCAGCAGCAAGTGTTCTGCCCAGTAGAAGAATCTGTTTATGCATAGAGTAGGAGGAAGGTGGAAAAAGGAGGTGGAGTTCGAAAATTCTTCCATCCATGGGCGTTTTTTGCGTGGTAACGGCTTACAGGACGGTTTTTCTGGCGTGGTGACTCATCCATGGCCCGCGGTAACGGTAGCCAATCACTTCAGCACTCATATACCCTTTACCCCTCCAGTGGTTTTATCTGGAAGTGCTACGAGTAGCAAACTTCTACACACTAGCTGTCCCAGCCCAAATCGCATGACACGAAGTCCTTGAGCTTCCGCGAAGTGATCGTTCTTAAACTGGCCTATTAGTTCTTAGCCAAACGGTCCGAATATTGCAAGAGAAGACATTAAATAGAATTAGCGTTCGATACATATGGAAATGAAGAGACAGTATATTGCGTGGTTGGTTATAATTAGGGAAAGTCTTGGAAAATCCTGTAGACCTCCAAGAGTTCAAACGCGACTCGAACTCGCCACCTAGCAAAAAAATATGTAAAAAATTTATTCGTTATCTTTATAAACATCATTAGGTCATAGTTTAATGAAAAACCGGAATCGATGAGTACAAATTAGAAAAGTATACGTAATTCAAGCCATATCTGTTGCGGATGGGCTTAAAGAAATTCATGGTAGTCACGCATTGGACTACATAAGGCTTATGATGGTGTTTCCTCGGATTCAGAGCTGGATAGAAGTATATCGCATGCTAATTATAAAAAATATATAGCGTAGATGTTATACTACAATGTATAATGTTATTAGACTAATATATAGATAGTAATATAGTATGTATATCTATATATATCATATATCTATATAGAGAGATAATATATATATAGTAGTATAAATATATACATATACCTATAGACTTATATAGATACATATTATAGATAATTATAGTAGATAGAACATGGACGGGGTGAATATAATAGTACCGCTATATATAATATATATGAATATATAACTAAATATTTATTCTCATAGTTTTTTATTATTTAATATATTTTATATAGTTTATTCTGTCGAGTTGGATTTCATTTATATAACTATAATATATATTTAAATTCTTTCTTTATACTTAAATATAACTTTTGTACTTGAATGTCAATATAACCCAATAATCTCTATTATATATATTATATATTCTAGTTGATAAAAAAAAATGATGTAAAGTGGAATTTACAGAAACCTGATAAACTGTGAATTCTATTGAAACTCTATGTTACTCCTCACAAATTATTAAGAACAACCTTGATTTTATAAAATTCAATAGAATAGAATGAAATATTTCAGAATTCTTTTCTTCTGATTAATCGTCCCTCAACATCTTTTTCCCTCACTCCACTTCTTCCTTTAATCAAGTAGAGGGTATTGGAATGAATTTTATTGTTGGAATCCGTATAAGTGCGATCTTCAATTCGTCTGGACGGTATAACAAAGAGAAAGACCTTGCAGAAGACTATTTCAATTTACAATAATGTTTGAGCAGATCTTGAGACATGTGAAGGTGAATTATATTGTGCAAAATGGATCCGCCAGTAGCGGCCCTTTTATTTATCGGCGCTCCTAGTAAAGTGATGTATTAACTAATTAGGCTTAATAGAAATAATACTAAATGTTATAAACTCATCCATATTAAGTTTTGTATACTTAAATAAGAAAATGTAAACTTGTAAAATGTAATTGGAAATATCTTAATATGAAAACTATTATAAATGATTGAATTGCTGTATGAATCTCTTACAGAACTTGGCAATCTTAATTAAACGTTTTAACAAAAGCGAATTGTCAAAACATTTTTTCACCCTAATTAATTACGCTTATATACAGGAGGACTACTTGATTATAAAGCTCCTCTCCGGAACCCCCGCAGGCTGCTATTGACTCATAAGATGATTATTGTCTTGGTGTTGCAACCTAAGACACAACGGTGATAAGAACCAGTACTTGGGGGGGGAGGGGAGTTTTGCTCATCCTTCCTGTCCCAGCACTAGAATGTGAACTTGTCACATACGTAATCTTTTAATCTTCTCCCTATCTCATTTTTCGAATTCTCAAGCACCAGGTTTGGTTCTTTCTTCCTGCCCCTCTGTTACATCTATAATAAGAGACTTCCCCCCTTCCCCCCCACCGCTTAGCGCTGTCCTCTCAGCACAAACCTCATGGTGCTCGACACCCAGGAGGAAGAAAAGAACCTCTTTAATTTGATATATTATGAAAGTTGATTTAAATACGCCTCGGAATATGATTGATAAAACTGTGTTGACCCTGCATTGGTTACCGGACCTACTCCTTTATATTTTACTTAAAACATTAACGCCATGACTTCATCTGGAAGGCCTCTCTCTACCCCCAGCGATTCTTCGCCTGGCACGCTCTTGACATCCCAGGTGCCCAAACGGTTAAGGCAACCCCTACGTCCTAGTCGTTCTTATTTGTTTACTACTCACCCATGATACTCCTCCTCCGGGGCTGGCAGAGGACACATCATTTCAGATGTATTACTACGATTCATCACGTCCAAACATCTTACTGACCATAAACCTATTATTCTTAGCGTTGCATTTGAAAAGCTTTAGGACTTGGACCCTCTTGTTACGTTAATGAGAAACGGGGTCCCTTCTCGTTCAATCTACTACTAGAAATCAAAGTTCCATCTTGCACTTCTTAAAGTATCTTGGAGATATTCCTCTTATTCCCACTCCTGACTAAATAAGAAACGTCCAAAGGCAGTATTTATGCTCACGTGCATTGCTTTCATTCTAAACAATCTCCAACAGAGATTTCTTGTTGTAAAAGTGTACAGGTTTCCACCATTTCGAGACTCGCCTGACACCCAAAATTCTCCCTTGGTGATGTTCAACATCCCTTTTCAAGCTACAATGTTCCGTTTTTTCCCCAACTTTTTGGTCATCCCTTAAATACTGTTGGGGACCGCGTGACATATGCGCGGTCTGCGGAGAAGAATTTCACATTCCATTTAGCTGCGTTTCCAGAAGCCCGTGTGGCCGCACAGGCGCACATGCATTGTTTCCAGAGCCCGTTTGCGCAAATTCTACGTCACGCAAACGTCATAGTCAGGCGCCCGTTGTTACATCTTCAATTTCGGAAATAAGTAGACGGGTGGACTGCGCGGAAGAATACTATGTTTACAAACAAATTTTTTTACAAAACATGTGTCGGAAATGGCTTGCCAAATTTTTTTTACTATTTTGGTTAACTTTTATGTTAAGGATACTAATATATCGTATCATTTCATAAAATAGATACATATAAGTATAAGATTGTTTACCATTGTCAGCTGATCCGACGGGCGCGGTGGGCCGTTTCCAGGTACTCAAATTTCATGTTCTCTAATTGGTTAATGTAATTTTTTTCAATTCGAAGCGTTTCCGAGTCAATTTTGCACTCGGGCTTCTGGAAACGCAGCTTATGTAAACACTCCACACTGCTAAAACTGTGTGTGTGTGGGGGGGGGGGGGGGACTCCCATAATGCCTCTTCCCTAAAATGCTCATCTTACGTGGTTGAACAGTTTTGAAAAAGTGACATATTGATATATATTTTTTCCTACTTATCCGATCAACATCAAATTTTCAGCACTTGTACAGTCGGGCGAGATACACCTTTTTTACTTGTTTTTGTTTTTGTATACTCAAAAGAAAATTTTTTTAGAAATTTTCCAAAATTTTTATTTATTTTGAAAATTTGTTCCAAGAACAAATCCAAAACTACTGTATATACAACGAAATTATCTAAGTAAAAAATGTGCATCTCCCCCGACTACAAATGTCCTGAAAGTTTCATGCAGATCGGATAAACAGAAAAAAAAATCCTAATTTTTCAATTTGAAAACAAAAAATAGTAGGTTTTGAAAATCGATCAATGCTCAGACATGGGGTCAAATGTCAAAATTCAGTTCCAACACTTTTAAGATAGTTCAATCTTTGTATATTTCAAGTTTGAAGTCATTTCGAAAAAAAATATTTTAGGAGGAGTTTCGGCAAATTTCAAAAATACCAAATTAGTGACTACAGAGTACAGTAACAGAAAAACACTCGAAAACGACGTTTTATACGTCAAATAAAGCTACAGTCTGGATTTTAAGTGGTCAAAATCAGCTAAAAATTACGAATTTTATGTCCATTTTAGGGGGGAGAAATTGGGCTCAGCCCGAAGCAATAATTGAACTGTTGATAGATCGTGTTCACTCTGGAGTCTGGAAGGTATCCCTTGAAAGGTCTCTAAGATAACAGCCCAGCTGAGGTAAATAAACTTTATGTAACTATTGTATTAAAACTACAAACTTTTAATTTACAGAAATGGTATCAAAAAATTATTATTATTATTTTTTAGCGATTGGTGAATATTTTAAATGTATATTTTCCATAAAAATATTAAAAAAATTACGCTCCGAAAAAGAGTCGGCTAATTTCGACATTTTTTTTTTTAGGGATAACACTATCGATGTTTTTATCTGATTTTTTTCCGATTATTTTTATATCGATATGAATAATTTTTACGAAAAATTAGGGAAGCCCGATATCTAAAAAATATCGATATATCGATATTTTAAAAAATATCATATCGCCTTCGATATTATCGCCAGAAAAATATCGATATATCGATATTTCGATATAATTATAATCCATATATATATATATATATATATATATAATATATATTATAAAAAAATATATATAGTATATATATATAATATATATATATATATATATATATATATATATATAATATATATATAGCCTGCCAGATAAGGCGACGCACATAGTTAAAAAACAACGATAGCTATACTATAAAATTGAATACATTTTTTGGAATCAGGGGCAAATTTCAGTTATGAAAAGTACAAAATAAATTAAATCTAACATAAAATAAAATATAAAATAAATAACAAAGTTTTAGGGATGTACGATGTTTTTTTATTTTACAACGGCAGAAATGATGTTGTTAACAGATTTATTTGCATTCTTAAACAATGAGCAGTTGTTAGGTATTTTACAGTATTACGGTTTAATACAAAACTAACATATATATATATATATATATATATATATATATATGATATATATATATAATATATATATATATATATATATATATATATATATATATATATATATAATATATTATATATATATATATATATATATATATATATATATATATATATAATATATATATATATATTATATATATATATATATACATGTAGATAAAAAAATTATCCGATCTCTCCCGTTCCGTGTGACCGTTAAGTATCTTTAGTCCATATATATATATATATATATATAATATATATATATATATATATAATATATATAATATATATATATATATATAATATATATATATATATATATATATATATATATATATATATATATATAATATATATATATATATAGACCATCAGAGAGAGAAGGCTTTAATTTATAAGTATGAAGCAGACGTATGTACTGAAGAAAAAGTGGTAGAATTGGAAAAAGGATCTTCACTCTTCGGGTCTTCAACTTTCAAGTTTCCAACTCCAAGAAGTTGAAGACTGAAGGTTGTGCTAGAAAGCGTTAATGTTGGATCTTGAGGAACTAGTGTTTTTGACTTTTTGTGGCGAGGAATAAATTAAATGAAGAAAATCGCGTTTCACAAAGAAAATTTAAACAATAATCATTAGAAAATTCACTTATTTTTCGTATTTAATGACAATAATTTATTCATAGTATTAATGAAGCCAGGAATCTTCAAAATGATTTCTGATTTCTTATATAAGTACAAAATAAATATTGATTCTAACAAAGAAATTAATTTTAAATTGGATGGTAGAACAACTGATACTTTGGCGACTCTGGAAAGTCTGGATCTTAAGAGAATCTATTAATTTTAGTAATAAAATGAAATAATATTTAAGAAGTTCGAACTGGTGCCAGACGACTTATCATAAGAAAAGCTGCAGTGATGTATCCCCAAATACTAACTTTTAGTAATAGCTATTATTAAATCGTTTAATTTAGTTATTACATATTTTAAGCGAAACAATCGTAATCGCCAGTAGATGGATTAGACTAGTCGGTACTCGTTATGTTAACTGTAAACCAACTCACAGAAGTCCTGTTCCGGTATTAGATTTCTGCGATGATTATCTTCGTCTACACTGACACTGAACACACTCCACAAAGCTACACGTAAATCAGGATCAGACTCGTCTCGAGTGGAGTGGACTGCAAGTCTTATATCACAGAGTCTCAGAATGATAATAAATTATAAAATATTTCATGAAAAAGGAAAATAAAACTATAATAGCTATTTTTAATTCCTTTCGTTTTTTCAATGTAACTCAAGTTATTTAACCTTTTAATTTATATATAATATATATATATACATATTATTTTATATATATATATATATATATATATATATTATATATATATTATATATATATATATATATATATATATATATATATATATAGATGTGTGCGCGTTTTGGAGCCATCCGGCGACACACTCTATGTGAAGGATTTCATGAATAAAAGTGTTGCCTTTTACTCGTTTATTTAGGAAGCATTTTAAGCCTCGGACATGAATTCAAACAAAAATAGTCCCAACATGACCCATATCCAACATGGACGCCACTGCCACACCTGTATACAAGCAAAGAATTTCAATAAATGAAATGTCCTACAGAATTACAGTACAATAATGGCGGAATTAAAAATCATATATCAGAACTTTACAAAATTAAGAATTGATATAAATAAAATGTAATATAATAAAATATATATAATTATAAATGTTTGCATCTTAAGGAATAATAATTGCCAATATAATATTAATAACTAAAAAATTAATTTAATATATAAAACCAATTAAAACCACTTATTTTTATTATAAAAATGAATGAAAATATAGGAATATTTCAAATGATCTTTTTTCACTTATCATAACCTCAATTAAATTTTGGATCACCGCTGTGATGTTACAGATAATATGTATTAAATTAAAACATCAATTTACCTTCACTAAACTTCAAGTAGAATCTTATGGAGCCATGGAAAATGATTTATGCACCCGCATAAATAAATATACTGCCTGTTTTTATATATTTCAGAGGGAAAAAATATTATAATATAAGTATGTGAAATGGTAAAAAGAATGTATGTACAACTATATATATATATATATAATATATCTATATAGTATGTATATACACAAATGTTTTTATATAGATACACAAGGGTTTGGGTAGGTAAAAGTAACTTTGGGGAAGATATATTTTTTGCTTCAGCAATAAGACGCACTCTACTAACTTTCACTCTATTCTTTCGTATCCATTTATAAGATCAACTGCTTGGCCTGGTTCTAGCAAGACGAATGAAGTAGCTTCACTAAGATTTTGTGAGCCAACCTCGATATTTCCTATCGTGAGGGAACGGAAAATGCAAGGGGGAGTTTTGTTATGCATAGCTGACACGATCTATTTTGTACTTAGAACGTTCGGGAACGACTTATTTTGATTTTGTACGAAGCTAACAAAACAAGGTTATCGTCTTGTGAAAGAGTTTTAAGTCTTAGTGGAAGAGGCTTTTAAGGGCATATATGCATTTTGTATGCAGTTTCTAGGCGAGGCTTGTTTGTTCAAATGAAAATGTTTTTCTTGTATGAGTCAGAATTGAAATCGTGGGAAGAGAGTAAAGAATGTGGTCTGTTGAAACTTGTAAAGGTTTTATAAACATATTGCCACACATGTTGATTTTAGAATATTGTTTTGTATTCAAAACTGAATCCGATAAAGGACCCCCCTCTCAAAAGAAAAAGGAATCTTTATCTGAAAGATTTGTGTTAATCAACATAGGTGTGCATTCTGTCCAAGGAAGAACAACATACCTAGCATCCATCGAGATGGTAGTACTCGCATCTTCAGGATGAAGAGCATGGTTAAGTTTACAAATTCTGGAACATAAAGAAGTCTACTGTCCAGAAGAGTTACATGCTAAACTCTGATAGATTTAAAACAAAGTAGGAAAACAAGATAAGTCTGATGTCTGAGGTATAATATTTGCGGATGTGTAGTGTAGATCTAAAAATTTGGTAAGCGGATACCAGTGGTGCACGGTAGTCCGAAACTATTTCTTATTCCTTACGGTCATTTTAAAACGCTTTTCTTTCTTAAGAATGTTGAAAGAGTTTTTTAAACTATTTTATTAGAGGCGGTTTTAATTGTTACTTTACGTTGCTTTAGCCTAATTTAAAATTAATCATGTAAATTAAAGCAAATGTTAATAATGTTAATATCGCGAAATTGATATCAACTACTTAAAAGAAAAAATATTAGAACAAAACTTATTAATAATGTTAATATCGCGAAATGATATCAACTACTTAAAAGAAAAATATTAGATCAATACTTAATAAAACAAAGTTAGTTTTCTAATAATTAAATGGTCGCCAGATCAATCAAATGATCGGATAAAACTTTAAGATTAATTAAAAACAAAGCGGTAAACATTAAAGTTAATGGTTAGTTAAAACAAAGCAGTTACTGACTTAATTGTAAACTCGTAGCGGTGAATGCTAAGAATATTTTTTCTAAAAATTAAAAAAAATAAAGCTAAATTAAAACTAACTTGTAAAAAAAATGAAGCTAAAAACTTCTTCTTAAAAGTGCTAGAAAACTGTAAAACTAAACGAAGCTGTGCAAAAATTAATGAAGCTAAAAACTTCTTCTTAAAAGTGCTAGAAAACTGTAAAAAAGCTAGCTTATTTTCTTATTATTATTATTTATTTATTTTTTTTTTTATAATATAAAAAAAAAGTTTTTTACTTTTTTATTTTTTATCCTATTTTTTATTTTTAAAAAATGGTTGTTCCCCCCTCTGAGTGAAACACATTTATGTTGTAAAAAAAAATAAAAAAAAATAAGCGCGATTATAACTATGAAACTAATGCGGACTAATCTTAGTAATATAAACAAAACTTATGCTTTAAGTTCAAAACTAAATGCTTTTCGTTTCTTCCTTCGATGCTCAAAAGAAATTAAACGTTTGGCAAAAGTTTTCTCAATTGTAAAAACTAGGTTATTTTAAAATTAAAATTGATATTTTTTAAATATCAGGAGAGCAAAAAAAACGTGTTTCCAAATCTGGAAAGATTCTTATATATATATAAAACGTGTTCATCGGAACATCTTTGAAAGCTACTCTATTTTGAAAAAATAGATACTTTCACTAATCTAAAAGAGCAAAAAAAAATAAAAAAAAATGTTATCATCAAAAATCTGTTCACTGGACATCTTTTAAATCAAAAAATTTATATTAAAAAATTAAAAGAATGGAGCGGCTAACTATAAAAACATAGTAAACAACGTTATGGTACATCTGGCTACATTCGCAACGTAATCAACGACTGGCTTGGTTATTTTCTAGGATACTTCAGGAAAACACAGGGGAAAACATCATCCCAAAAACTGGTAACTTCCTTTAAAGGACCTAACTTTCAAGCGCTATTACGCAACATCAGACATGATGAGATGAAATAACTTAAGTCTTTTCCGTTTGAAGACCGGTTCGGTTTTTAAGGATTCTAAGAAAAAATACAGGGGAAACTTTCGGCCCAAACTGGTAATTTTCCTTAAAAGGACCTAACCTTAGAGCGCTGTTATGTAACATCAAACATAATAGGATGTATTACGCAAGTCTTTTTTCGAAGGATTGCATTCAACAGAGCTATGATTTACTTTTAGTTATCGGTTCCCTTTTTCAATTTCAATAAATAAAAAACGAATAGAATGGCGCTCGCGTAAACGGCCTGTTGCTTCCGACAGTTTCGGAGCAAAATTTAAACCTTTATCTAAAAACTGACTGAAAATCATATCAAACATGGGTATACGCATCCTGAACATCCAGAGACCCGCTTGATTGTTTCAAAGTTTTTAAGGGGAAAATACCGGGGAAACTTTCGGCCCACGAGTAACTTAACTTCCCTTAAAAGGACCTGATCATCAGAGCGTCGTTAGGTAACACCTGTCTAAAGAGATGAACTAACTCAAGTCTCTTTTACGGAGGACTACACTTACCCTCTTATGATTTTTAAAAATATATATATATATATATATTATATATATTATATAATATATATTATATATTATATATATAATATATAGATATATATATATATATATATATATATATAGTATATATATATATATATATATATATATAATATTTATATATATTATATTTACAAGATACAAAATATAGTGACTTGTAACTTCGTAGCTTTCCACTCCTAACCTATCTTTCTTGTTACTTTCAACAAGGTGCTCTTGAGGAAATAGGCACTGTCGCCTGGTTTACTTTAAAACGCTATTTCCCTCCCTATTACAACTCAAAACCGAAAATGATCAACGGATAATTCTGTGGGCTGAAAATTGGTTCAAAATTAAAAAAAAAAAAAATGCTTACAGAAATTTGTGGCTTTTCACTTAAACTGTTAGTCGTTCTGGGCCGAGCTTCTTGCTTACAAGCACGGTTATGCAGATATGTGTTTCGCGCAACACATCTTACATAACAATATATATTACATATAAACTGATGAATGTGGCACGCAAGTCCTATATTAAAGTATACATATATATATATATATACTCACAAAAATATATATATATATATATATATATATATATATATATATATATATATATATATATATATATATATATATATATATATATATATATATATATATATATATATATTCTTAATGAAATCGAACTCTGGGGTCGCTTACATAGTTCGATTCTTCTTCGTTTTCTTCTTCGCTAGGATCTGTATCCAGCGGTTGTTCTCGGGCTATATAAACTCTCGTAGTTCTTTTGGCCTTAGGGCTATGAGGTCCATATTCTTCTTTATTACTGGAGGAATTTCTATGACTCTTTCGATCTCCTTCTCCTGCTTTCAGATTCATTTCAAAATATTTCTTTGAACTCCTTGGAGAATCTCTGTACTCAGTCATTCTCTGGCCTTTGGCTACGAAAACCCTCGTTTTCTGTGATACTGTGGTGACTCCCTGCGGATCACCTCTATAACTAAAACTTTGAAATGAATGCGCGGTTCCCCGTGGAACATATTCATTTTTTAAACTACCTTGCCCTATTGGGTCTTTTACTTGTGCGTTTCTTCTTTCTGCCCGTGCGGAAGAAGCCTTCAAACGCTTTAAGCTACCTTGCCCTATGGGGTCTTTTATTCCTTCCTGGGGTGGATGGGTGCCTTGACCCTGTCTGCTCTGTCCTGGAGAGGCATACATCTGTGCTTGATTTCTGCCGGACAATTCCCAAGGGACGTTCCCTTGCTGTGGCTGCGCCACCGCGCGTTCGGTGGGAGCGGGGGGGGCCTGTCCCCGAACCGGGTTAAGGTCGAATGGTCGACTGTCAAAACCTGGCTGAGTCATGGGAGAGTTTACCGTGCTTTCCCATGTGTTCCTATAATAACTACCTTCACCACTCCAGTTTGCCTGAAACTCTTGGTGAGTCGTGATAGGTTCTGTACCTAACCCTACTGTGGGTTTCACCGTGTTATTTACGTACTTAGATATGAAGCTTGCTGTGGACCCCTCTGGGTCTTTATCATAGCAGAAACTTTGATCTGCTGGTGCGATTTCCGAAGGACGGATATTACGATAAAACTGTGTTGCTCTGCCGCGGCAATCATCTGTATCGCTTCCACCGGGCTGTTCCCGTGGGTATTCATCTGCTGCTGGGTTCTTTAACCTTCGTTGGGGCATGGGCATTTACTGTGCCTACCCATGCATTTCTACTTTGCCTCGGGGCATAATGACCTTTGTTACTGCCCCTAAATCACTTAAAATTTATGGTTAGCTATAGTAAGTTCTGTACCTGACTTTGTGTCATCTAAAAAACTGTTTTCTGAGCAACTTTGAGTTTTCGTCCCTCCCGGGAGTCTCAAGTCTGTAACCCTCTTTAGGGCCGTTGCTATCCTCACTTTAGAGAATAAAACGAACTCTTTTTAGAACCAACACAAAACTATGGCTAAAAACGCATAAAATGAACGAAAAGTAATCACTGACTATCACTGTTACGTTTGTTTTAAAAATTAGCACAAAATTGTCTAAATGGTTAAGTTAAAAAAAACATAAGCTACGTAAGCTTCTCGAATTAGTTTTTTATTTCTCTTTCCTTAAAACCATATAAAAACACTGATTAAAAATGTTAATCATAAAACAGAAGACACTTAGTCTTGTTCGATTTGCCAAAACTTTCTAATAAAGACACTTTTAGTCTCGATCGACGGTATATATATATATATCCCTGTATAGATATATATATTCTTGCTTTTTAAAAAAAAAACACTGTAGTCTCGGTTGACTATATATATATATATATATATATATATATATATATATATATATATATATATATATATATAATATATATATAGTATATATATATATATATATTATATATATATATATATATATATATATATATATATATAATATATATTATTATAATATCCTGTATAGATATATATATATATATGCTTGCTTTAAAAAAAACACTGCAGTCTCGTTGACTGTATATATATATATATATATATATATATAATATATATATATAATATAAATATATAATATTATAAATATATTATATATATATATATATATATATATATATATATATATCTTCTGTATAGATAATATATATATATATATATAGCTTGCTTTAAAAAAAACACTGCAGTCTCGTTGACTGTTGTATAATGTATTCTCTGTACTAGAATATATATATATATGCTT
>JABUQX010098943.1:0-2500 GCA_015478945.1 Trachelipus rathkii
GGACAACAAGGAGGATTGTCGCAGGCGGAGTGGAGAAAACTCCCACAACGCGAACAGATGGTCTGAGAAGATCTACAATACTTCAGGGGGTGTCCAAATTTGTGGCACTTAAAACACCTCCTCGGGAAGGGAACGTAAGTTCTAACAGAATGCATGGGCGCAGCATGGTAAAACCAAGTTTTACCTTTGCTGGAGGGAAAGGCACATAGAACGTAAGTAAAAGACGAGGGTTAGGCACAGAGGGATTCTCCTTGTGAGGAGGAAACCTGTAGACATTGGTAACTGGCACATGTCGTTTTTGGAAATGGGCCAATATATCGTCCGTAGTGTCCGAACGAAACTCCGGAGCGTATATTGTACCTTTGGAGGTGTTGCGGACATCGTCCGGTTTGGAGATAATCGGGACCTCCCCCAGAGATGATAGAGAAGCCAAAATTTGACTCTGTGTTCTGGAGGCGGCACGAACCAAGATGGAACCGTTTCTCATCGGCGTCGCCTGCACCTCAGTCGATTGGAGAACGGTCTCCAACGCGTCACAGAGGAAAAGGTGGCTTACCGCAGTCAATGGACGTGACGTAGTGGAATGGAGATAAAAATAAAGGGGATAGGAATTTAGACCGGGGACACCCGGAGGGGGATCCGAGAGCACGATCGTGGTAGCAGTTTTCCTATGCGGAAATCTAGGTGCGAGACCCAGCTGGCGCGGGGTCACCTGGGTAGGCTGGGTAGACAAACGAATCGAGTTGGGCGTTGAGGCCATAACAGCCTCCGCTGGTCGAGAAGGGGTAGTCCCAGAAACGGAAACGTTGCCGGGACTAAAGGGTCGGGGAGAGAAGAACTCAACCCAACCATTTCGTCAACAAGGGCGTCAAAGCCCCTGTTGGATACTGGACTGGGAGCAGCCAGGAAGAGGCCGGGATGGGAGCCCGGCGGATGGTAAGACTCGTCTTTCTTTAAAGGTTTTTTCTTTTTATTTTTACCCATAAAGACGACTCCAAAAAAACATTAGCACCGTAATAGATGAACACAAATACAATAAAACAAATGATTAATATAAAAGACCAAAATATAACCTGAGAGCGCAACCGCTGAAAACGAGCCCCACCACACGCCCAGAGCATAATAGCTCCCTCGAGAAACCCCACCCGTAGGGCGGTTCAATGGGTGTGGCCTGCAAGTCTCCCGGACTCCGCGGTCCAGTCAAAAGATGAAAAATGCTAGCCCTGCACCACACGGATAAGACGCGAAGCCCAAGATTATACACCAAAGTGCAGGACAGCCTCCTCAGAGGTTAAGCCAAAGTTCAGGTCCCCAACAATAGGCTGCCCGGAGAAAGACGAGAACAACCGGTTTTTGAACTGTACCCTTACCCACGGAGGAAGGAGGGCAAGATGGGCACAAGGCAAGAACAGAGACAACGGCACGACATCCACCAGGATAGAGGAGGAAATTGGGAAGACTCCCCAAAGAGAGACCACTACTACGTAGGGTAGTACGTACAGATCATGGAGGATAAGGGAAACAAACAGGGAAAGGGATGGGGAAAATGAACGGTATAAACAAAGTAAAAGATAAGGAAAATAAAAAAAGCAATAATAATAACAACAAAAAAAAGAAAAACAATAAGGGAGAGGAGGAAACAAGAACAAAATATAACAAAAAGTAAAAGAATGAACGTGTCTCTTCTCCGACACAAAGTGTCTGTGCCCCACCCCCTCTCGACGACAACGAGGCCACCTTCGTGAGGGGGATAATAATATAACTAATATAATATAATAATAATAAATAATAATAATAATAATAATAATAATAATAATAATAATAATAATAATAATAATAATAATAATAATAATAATAATAATAATAATAATAATAATAATAATAACAATAATAATAATAATAATAATCATATATAAAATAATAATAATAATAATAATAATAAATAATTAATAATAATAATAATCAATAATAATAATAATAATAACAATAATAATAAATAATAAATAATAATAATAATAATAATATAATATAAATAATAATAATAATAATCATTAATAATAAATAATAATAATAATAATAATAATGCTCTTTTCAGTTTCTTTTTAAACAATTTTATTTAGTTAATTAATAATGAGAGTAAGTTATTACAGGCACCGCTTGCGGGCAGCGCGCATTAGAAGCGAGCGCTTAGCGAAGCGTTTCTGCAATGCTATCCGACGGCAGCCTGCCGTGCATTCACGCGTTAATGGTATTCGTATGAGTTTTAATTAAGCTGCAATAAATATGAATATGAAAATTAATTTAACTACAGAATAAAATAATATATATAATAAAAAAAATCTGCAAATATAATATATATATATATATATATATATATATATATATATATATATATATATATATATATATAATATATATATATATATTATATATATATATATAATATATATATATATATAAAATATATATATATATATATATTATATATATATATATATAT
>JABUQX010098943.1:7500-34384 GCA_015478945.1 Trachelipus rathkii
CTCTCTCTCTCTCTCTCTCTCTCTCTCTCTCGTCTCTCTCTCTCTCTCTCTCTCTCTCTCTCTCTCTCTCTCTCTCTCACACTCTCCTATATCTATATAGTACTATATATATATATAATATATATATATATATATATATATATATATATATATATATATATATATATATTATATATATAGATTGAAAGGATTTTTAGGCTCCGGCTCCGGTTCAGCCTATGGTTCCGATATATATCTACAAGGGTTAGAGCTATCATATCGGGTTAAAATTTTGGTGGGGGGTTAGATGGTGACGTAACTTCATCGTTAACAGAGGTTACTTGACAAGCATCCCACATGGGGGGATGCTAGCCCAAACACTGAATATTGACGTAGAAGCTGAAACTCCGTATACAATCTTCATATAAGGTATTCTTCATTAGGAGATGAGGTACATGAACCGTGCATCTCCCATGGGGGGATACTAGCCCCCCAAACATTGAATCTTGACGTTGAAAGCTGAAACTCGGTATATACAATCTTCATATAAGGTATCTTCATTGTAGATGAGGTTACATGACCGTGCATCCTCCAAGGGGGGATACTAGCCCCCTAAACATTGAATATTGACGTAGAAACTGAAACTTGGTATTACAACATACTCATATAAGGTATTCACGCTGTGATTAAGATAAAATGAACCATGAGCACTCCACGGGGGGATTCTGCAACCCCAACGCTAGAATTCGACATAGAATGTTAAAACTCGGTATATACCCTTTCTATATAAGGTTACCCACATCGTATAGTGGGTTTAAATAACTGTTCATGACCCCAGAGTGGAAGGTGGTGACCGCAATATCATAGGAATTGACGAAGAATGATGAAAACTCTGTATATAACTCTTGCATATAAGGTACCCATTATCTATATATAGGGTTTAAATGGGGCGTTCCAGCCACGCCAAACCTTAAATATTGACCATAGAACGACGAAACTTTATTTATACAATTTTTCTTCTTATGATGTACTGGCCTCGATACGAAAGAAAAAAAATGAAAAAAAATAAAAATAATAAATAACAAAATAAAAATAAATAAAGAAAATTTAAATTTTTTTTTTTAATTTTTTTATTCCTTTTATGCTTATAACTTAAAAAAATTTACGTTTTTATATAAATTTCAAACGCACCCTCCCACCCTCCGGCTAGCCTCCATCAAGCCTCCCTGGCCTCCATTGCTCCTCAGCCTCCCAGCCTCCATCCTCCTCACTCTCCTCAACTCTCCTAGCCTCCCAACCCTCCCTCCTATGATCTATTGGCTTGCCATTGATCTATCGGAGAATACTGATTCAAGTCATATCTGTAATAACATAACACAAAGCTTTTTATTTATTTTTGTTTTATATGCTTTAAACAGTTTTTGTTTCTTACTAAAATTTTACCCTTTTCATATATTTAATAAAAAAAAAATTTGTGTTTTTTACATACCCTAAAGCATAATCAGTGAACCAGTAATTCGAACCACTAGCCCCGCACCCCTCCCCAACCCAAAATCTGATCTATTGAGGTATTGATTTATTGATCTATTGAATTAAGTCATATTGCGAGTATCATTGCTAACGTAACAAAGTCTTCACATCAATAAAGCTAACATATCATAACCTGAACATCGATAAAGCTAACATTTCAAAGCCTGAACTAAGATATAATGTACAACGACAAAAACTAACATACTTTAACACGAATAAAACTACAATACATTAACAAAGTTGCATACTTAACAACAGTAAAGTGACCTACTTACACTTTTTTTCAAACATATCTCTATCATATCATTATTATTTTTTACATTACCATAGTAACATTTAACAAAAATATCATGTCTAATCTAGTTATCATACTGATTCATTGAATTATAATGCTAACGAACAAAGTTTTTCTATCAACCAAATATATACATATCAATAACCCTGAAATAAGAATATAATGTACAACGACAAAACCTAACATACAATAAACATGGAATAACCACTAACAATTAACAGTTCCATAATTAACATCACTGAGTAACTACATAGCAGGCAATACCGTACACTATTTCTACACTTTTTCAAACATATCTGCTAACAATATATTATTATTTTTTACATTACAAGTGACATTTTAACAAATATCTAATCTAACTACTCTCTATTATCATACTGATCAACGAATGCATGCTAACGTGACAAAGTTTTCACATTAATAAAGATAACATATATCCTGAACTAAGAATATAATTGTACAAAGGACAATAAACTAACATATCCTTAAACACGAATAAACCACCTAACATTAACAAAGTTCCATACTTATCAACAGTAAAGTGACCTATATACGGCTTTTTTCAAACATATCTCTATCATTATCATTATTATTTTTACATTAACATAGTAACATTTAACATAAATATATCATAACCTAACCTATTTATTACACTGACCAATGAATATATGCTAACGTAACAAAGTCTTCCCATCAATAAAGCTAACATATCATAACCTGAACTCAGAATATAATATACAGTGACAAAACCTAACATATCTTAAGCAGGAATAAGCAGCTAACATTAACAAAGTTCCATACTTAACAACAGTAAAGTAACTAGCATTGGAATAAAACGTACCCAATTCACACCTTTTCAAACATATCTCTAACATATCCCTGTTATTTTTACATTAACACCGTAACATTTAACAAAAAGTTATCATTACCTGACCTAAACATCATACAGACCAACGAATATATGCTAACGTAACAAAGTCTTCACATCAATAAAGCTAGCATATCATAACCTAAATTAAGAATATAATGTACAACGACAGAACCTAACATATCTTAAGTACGAATAAACAGCTAACATTAACAAAGTTCAACACTTAACAACAGTCAAGTAACTAACAAGACATACAGAACGTTTCCATTCACACCTTTTTTTCTTTTTGTTTTAAAAAACTTCTATTTATTTTTAATTTTATTTCTTTAAAACTTTTTGGTTTTAAAAACTTTTATATATTTTTAATATTTAATTTCTTAAACTTTTTGTTTTAAAAACTTTTATTTATTTTTAATTTTATTTCTTTAAAACTTTTTGTTTTGTTTAAAAAAAAAATCTTATTTTAACTTTATATTAAAACTTTTTGTTTTTCCTAAAAATTTTATTCTTTTTTATGTTTATAACGTAAAAAATTTACATTTTTACATACACTAAAACAGTAAAACAGTAAATCAATAAATCAAACCACATACCCTGCCCTCCCCAACCCATCCTTGATCTATAGAGCTATTGATCTAACGATTTATTGACCTCTTGATCTATTAGGATAACAGCTAACATAACAAAGTTTTAACCTCGTTAAGAGTTAAACTATGACATAAAATAAATTAAACAATCATTAAGTGAATAAAATCAAAATTCAGCATTAACATCTTAAACAGTCAAAGTTAAATTAGGGGAAGTAAACAAGTTTTTAAATTTTTATAACAATATAATTTTCAATGAAAAGAGCATTAAATAAATACATAAAAACATATAAGTTTTATTTTAAACATATTTATTTGTCGAATCAGAGGACAGAGGATTCTGAATAAATTGAGCAAGTTCAATATATTTCTCCAGAGATTCAACTCCATCTAAAATAATGTAAGTATTAAATAATACAGCGCTGCAGAACTAAAACATTTTTCAGCATATTTTGGTTCAACAATACTTATTTCGCTAATGCCAGATAGAAGTTAACTGTCCATGCTGATAGTTATTAGCGCACTCCTGTATATCACATTATACGGTAAACGCATGTTTCAGTGTAAATATCGTAGATTACACCGTGAGCTATATAAATTAAGTCCTCAAGTATGACGACCTCTTTAAGATGAGACGATAATTCGTTTTTCATTTTAACCAAAGCTGTAATATTTTCAGATGAATGAACAGTGAAACCTTTACAGGTAAGCGCGAATGGGACAACAATGGAGGGTTTTCAATAAGTTGCGTACATCAAATACTTTTTAACATTATGCAAGAGGCGGTGGAATACAACCTGCTATTTCTATTCTAACCTCCTCACAAACTGTCCCTCCTGATAGATATTTCACATGGATGACTGATCCATCAGATGACACAAACTTAATCTTTTACCAAGCCTCCGTATTATCGATAATCTTGATGAATTCTTCAACCGAAATGAATAAGGTCTATTATTTGCTCCTCCGAATGGAATGCAGGTAATATATCGCTTTCCATTCTGTTTACGAATAAATATAAATGACACATCGTTGTATTTACGAAGGGTCTTCATAAAGATATCAACTAACGTTCTTAGGAACTCGAAATGAGACGTCATCATACTAACGAAGCGAAATTGTTCTACTGACGAAATCGTGTGTATCAATCAGACCCAAAAAGGTAAGCGAGATTCTTTCTTTTCAACAATCAGAAGAAAGTGAACAAGTAAATGACGGACGAAACGAACCATATTGGTTCAAATAATTCCATGTACAGCCTTTATATCCTATTCGTTTTCTGTTCGTATTTTTATTTTCAAACAAAGGTCTTACGAGCAATTCGTTTCACTTTTGTATATGTATTTCCTGTTTCATTAGAGTTATCAGATAAAAGTTGTGTTTCTTTTAGTTACTTTACATCTGTTAAGTACGGAACTTTGTTAATGTTGACTTGTTTATCGAACGTAAGTATGTTAGGTTTGGCCGTTGTACGTATAATTCTTAGTTTCAGGTTATGAAATGATAGCTTTATTTGATGCTAAAACTTTGCTGCGTTAGAGGATATTCGTTGGTCAATGTATAAAGAACTTATTTTTATGTTATGTTTATCCAAAATGATACTCGAAATGTGACTTGAATCGATAGATCTTGGACGGGTTGGTGGGGAGGTAAGTAGAGGGACGGATGGTTTGATTTACTGATTTATTGCTTTACAGCTTTAAAATCAGTAAACAATTACACTTTACTATGAAATTTTTTTCAAAGAACTTTTTTTATGTTATACTTGGATAAAGCTTTGTTATTTTTTATGTTATGTTTGGGTAAAACTTTGTTATGTTTGCAATTATTCGTTGGGATTATGATATTTAGGTATGGTTATGGTGAATTTTTGTTAAATTTTACTATGCTTAATGTAAAAAACTGTTTCGTTAGCGTTATATTCTTTGTCAGTATGGTAATTAAACAGGGTTATGCTAAATTTTTGTTAAATATTAACATGTTAATGTAAAATTAACATTGATATTTTAGAGATATGCTTGAAAAAGTGTGAATAGGTTACGCTATGTAAGCTGTGATAGGTACTTTACTGTTGTTAAGTATGGAACTTTGTTAATGTTAGTACGTAAGGTGTGCTAGGTTTGTCGTTGTACATTATATTCTTAGTTCAGGTAATGCTATGTTACCTTTATTAATGTGAAAACAATGTTACGTTAGCTTATATTCAATGGTTAGTTTATAAAGAATTTATTTTTGTGTTAAGTTTATCCTAAATGATGCTCGAAATGTGCCCTGAATAATTTGATCACAAGATCATGGAAGGGTGGATGGCTGGGGTGGAGAGGGAACGGGATGGGTTGATTTACTGATTTACTGGTTTACTGTTTTAGGATCGGTAAACTATTACACTTTACTACGATATTTTATTCAAAGAAATTTTTACGTTATGTTTGGATAAAACTTTGCTATGTGTGCAATTATTCGTTGATCTGTATGCTAATTAGACATCTGTATGATAAATTTTTTGTTAAATATTACTGTATCAAAGTAAAATTAACATTGATACGCTAGAGATATGATTGAAAAAGCATGAATAGGTTACGTTTTTGTACGCTGTGTTAGTTACTTTCTTTTTTCTTTTTCTGCTTCTTCATATTTTTTTCTTTTTTCTTTTTCTTTTTTGTCTTTCTTTCTTTTTTTTTTCCATTTTTCTTTTTTTCTTTTTCATTTCTTTTTCTTTCTTTTTTCATTTTTCTTTTTTCTTTTTTCATTTCTTTTTCTTCTCTATATAATGATAATAACGCTGATGCCTCTTTATGAGTTTACAACCCATATATATGAAATGTGACCCGAATCAATAGATCAATAGAACAAAAGGTTATGTACGGATGGGTATAGAGGGGACAGCCTGGACAGATGGTTTGATTTACTGATTTACTGAATTTACTGATTTAAAATCAGTAAACTATTACGCTTTACTATGATATTTTATTCTAAGAATTATCTTTGTGTTGTGTATGGATTAAAACTTTTGTTTATTTTTATGATAGGTCTGGATAAAACGTTGTTAAAACAAGAATCATATTCATTGCATAATGTTTCGAAAAGTGGGAGGAGTTTGAACAATTACTCAACTTGTATCTCATAACTCTAATGAACAGGAAATACAATATACAAAAGTGAATAACGAATTTGCTCGTAGACTGGGTTTGAAAAAATACAAAACGGAACGAGAAAAATGAATAGGATCTAAGGTCCTACTGGAATTATTTTTGACCGATATGGTTGCGTTTGTGCCCGTCATTTACTTGTTCAACTTTCTTCTGATTGTTGAAAGAAAGAAACCCGTGACCTTTTAGGGCTGGTCAAGCAACGATTTTCGTCAGTAAGACAATTTTCGCTGTGTTGGTTATGATGACGTCTCATTCTGTTCCTAAGCATTAGTGATATACGAGGACCTTCGTAATACCCAACGATGTGTCATTTAATATTTTTTTCGTAGAAAGACTGGGAAAGCGATAATTACCGTGCATTCCATTCGAAGGTGGCAAATAATAGCCTTATTTATTTTGTTGAAGAATTCATCAAGATTATCGATAATACGGAGGCTTGGGTAAAGGATAAGTATGTGTCATCTGATAGATCGTCTCCATGTGAAATATCTATCAGAGGTGACAGTGTGAGAGGTTATAATAGAATATAGGTTGTTTTCACCGTCTCTGACAATGTTAAAAGTATTGAGATTACGCACTATTGGAAACCCCTGCAACTGCTGTCACATTCGCGGCGTACGTGTATAGGTTTCCTGTTCATTATCTAAAAAATATATAGATTTGGTTAAAATGAAAAAGGAATTAACGTCTCATCTTAAAGAGGTCAACATACTTGAGAACTTAATTCATATAGCTCACGGAATAATCTACGTATTTACAGCTGGAAACAATGAGGTTTACCGTATAATGGTGATATACAGGAGTGCCGCTAATACTATCAGCATGGATACGTTTACTTCTCTCTGGCATGAGCAAATGAGTGCTGTTGAACCAAAATATTCTCAAAAATGGTTTAGTTCTGCAGGCTGTATTTATACTTACGTCATTTCAGATGGAGTTGAATCTCTGGAGAAATATATAGAACTTGCTCAATTTATTCAGAATCCTCTGTCCTCTGATTAGACGAATTAATATGTTTAAAATAAAACCATTTATTTTTTTTTTTTTTTATATGTTTTTTATGTATTTATTTAATGCTCTTTTCATTGAAATTATATGTTATAAAAAATGAAAACTTGTTTTACTTCTCCCTATGTGAACTTTGTTGTTTAAGATGTTAGTGCTGTCTGTTAATCGTGCTACTGTTGTGTGTTAAGTATGTTATGTTCCTAGTTTAACTCTACCGATGGTGAAACTTTGTTATGTTAGCTGTTATCCTATTAGATCAAGAGGTCAATAAATCGTTAGATCAATAGCTCTATAGATCAAGGATGGGTTGGGGAGGGCGGGGTATGTGGTTTGATTTACTGATTTACTGTTTTACTGTTGTGTATGTAAGAATGTAAATTTTTTACGTTATAAACATAAAAAAGAATAAAATTTTTAGTAAAAACAAAAAGTTTTAAAGAAATAAAGTTAAAATAAGTTTTTTTTTAAACAAAACAAAAAGTTTTAAAGAAATAAAATTAAAAATAAATAAAAGTTTTTTTAAACAAAAAGTTTTAAAGAAATAAAATTAAAAATATATAGAAGTTTTTTGAAATAAAAAGTTTTAAAGAAATAAAATTAAAAATAAATAAAAGTTTTTTAAAACAAAAAGAAAAAAATGTGTGAATGGAGACATTCTGTATGTCTTGCTAGTTGCTAAGTGTTGAACTTTGATATTTTTTGCTGTTTATTCGTGCTTAAGGTGTGTTAGGTTCTGTCGTTGTACATTATATTCTTAATTCGGGTTATGATATGTTAGCTTTATTGATGTGAAAACTTTGTTACATTAGCATATATTCGTTGGTCTGTATGATGTTTAGGTCAGGTAATGATGAATTTTTGTTAAATGTTACGATGTTAATGTAAAAATAACAGGGATATGTTAGAGATATGTTTGAAAAGGTGTGAATTGGGTACGTTTTATTGCAATGTTAGTTACTTTACTGTTGTTAAGTATGAAATTTGTTAATGTTAGCTGCTTATTCCTGCTTAAGATATGTTAGGTTTTGTCTCTGTATATTATATTCTGAGTTCAGGTTATGATATGTTAGTTTTATTGATGTGAAGACTTTGTGAAGTTAGCATATATTCATTGGTCAGTGTGATAATTAGGTTAGGTTATGATATATTTTTGTTAAATGTTACTATGTTATGTAAAAATAATAATGAAATAATAGAGATATGTTTGAAAAAAGCCGTATATAGGTCACTTTACTGTTGAAAAGTATGGAACTTTGTTAATGTTAGTGGTTTATTCGTGCTTAAGGTATGTTAGGTTTTGTCGTTGTATATTATATACTTATTTCAGGATATGATATGTTATCTTTATTAATGTGAAAACTTTGTCACGTTAGCATGCATTCGTTGATCAGTATGATAATTAGAGTAGGTTATGATAGATTTTTGTTAAATGTTACAATGTTAATGTAAAAATAATAGTGATATGTTAGAGATATGTTTGAAAAAGTGCGAATAGTGTACGTATTGTCTATGTTTTCGTTACTTCAGTGTTGTTCAGTATGGAACTTTGTTAATGTAAGTGGTTTAATTCAGTATAAGGAATGTTAGGTTTTGTCGTTGTACATTATATTCTTAGTTCAGGTTATGATATGTATATATTTGTTGATGCGAAAACTTTGTTACGTTAGCATATATTCATTGATCAGTAAGATAATTAGAGTAGGCTATGATATATTTTTGTTAAATGTTACTATGGTAATGTAAAAATAATAATGATATGATAGAGATATGTTTGAAAAAAGTGTGAGTAGGTCACTTTTCTGTTGTTAAGTATGAAAATTTGGAAACCTTTTTGGTTTTTTTTTTTTATGTTAGTAGTATTATTCGTGGTTTAAGTTATGTTAGGTTTTGTCGTTTTACATTATATTCTTAGTTCAGGCTTTGAAATGTTAGCTTTATCGATGTGAAAACTTTGTTACGTTAACATATATTCGAAGGTTAGTATAAAAAGAACTTATTTTTACGCTATGTTTATCCAAAATGATACTCGAAATATGACTTAAGTCAATAGATCAATAAATCAATAGCTCAATACCTCAATAGATCAAATTTAGGGTTGCGAAGAGGTGCGGGGCCAGTGGTTCGAATTACTGGTTCAATGATTTATCCTATTAAGGTATGTAAAAACACAATTTTTTTACGTTATATATATGAAAAGAGTAAAATTTTAGTAAAGATAAAAACTGTTTAAAGCATATAAAACAAAAATAAATAAAAGCTTTGTGTTATGTTATACAGATATGACTTGAATCAGTAGCTCGATAGATCAATGGAACAATAGATCATAGGTAGGGAGGGTTGTGAGGCTAGGGAGGTTGAGGAGGGTAAGGAGGATGGGGAGGCTGGGGAGGCTGAGGAGGAAGGGGAGGCCAGGGAGGATGAGGAGGCTAGGGAGGGTGGGGAGGGTGGTTTGATTTATATAAAAACGTAAATTTTTTAAGTTATAAACTTAAAAAGAAAAAAAATAATTTTTTTTTTTATTTATTTTTTTCTTTTTTTTTTCTTTTCTGTTTCGACCATACGTCATAAGAAAGATGTATACCAAGTTTCGTCGTTCTCTGTCAATATTTCAGGTTTGGGGGACTGGAGGTCCCTTTTGGGATGCGTACAGCTATTTAACCCTATATATGATATAAATACCTTATATGAAGGGTATATACCGAGTTTCATCGTTCAATGTCAATTTCCTATGATTGGGGGGTCACCACCTCACTCTGAGGTCTGTGTTTACGTTATTTAACCCCCTAAACGGATGTGGTACCTGTATATGAAGGGATTATACCGAATTTCAACGTTTTTATGCCGAATTAGGTTTAGGGGGCAGAATCTCCCGCGTGGGTGCTTCATGGTCATTTCATCTTGATCTACAGCGTGCCATTCCTTATATAGGGTGTGTATACAAAGTTTCTCAAGCCTTCTACGTATAATATTCAATGTTTAGGAATAGTACCCCCCATGGAGATGGCACGTCATGTAACTCTACAATCTACAACATGAAAGTATACCTTATATGAGAAGATTGTCTATACCGAGTTTCAGCTTTCTACGTAAATTCAATGTTTAGGGGGCTAGTATCCCCCAGTGGGGGATGCGCACTCATTGAACCTTCAGCTCCTATGAAGATACCTTAATGAATGTTGTATACGGAAGTTTCATGCTTTCGTACGATCATATTCAAGATGTTTGAGGGGGCCAGCATCCCCCAAATACTGATGCGTGGATGCTTGGGTCATGTAAACCTCGTTTAAGATGAAAGTTAGCATTCTACCATTCAACCCCCTCCAAATTTAACCCATGATGATTAACTCTAAACCTTGTAGATATATATCGAAGCACATAGGCTGAACCGGAAGCCGAAGCCTAAAGATCATTTCACCTACAGTAAGAACTTATTTCATATGAGATTAGATTGAATATTATAGTATATATTATATAAAGTATATTATATAGTTATATAGAGATATATATATATAGAAGTATATATATATTATATATAGACTATATAGATATAGATATAGGAAGCTCAGAGGCTGGAGTCGGGAGCAGGGCGCTTCAGATGCGATGCGGTGCGTTTCGTGCAGTTGCGGAAGTGCGCTTTAGTGAGACGCTGAAGAATCTAGGACTGAGTGTAGTGGATCAGGAAATGTTTCGGACTCAGAATCAGACCATTCTTCGATCGTAATTAATAATAATAATAATAATAATAATAATAAGTAAAAATAATAAAAAAAATAATAAATAATAATCATTATCAAGGAATCAACATAATGCTGAACTGACAATTATAAATTACTTTATAAGTTCTGAATTAATAAGTAAATAAAAAGACGGTAATAATAATTAAACATATTAGGAAATAAAATAATAATAATAATAATAAAGATAATAATAAATAATAAATAATATAAATAATAGATGAATAATAATAATAATAAAAATAATAATGAAGAATCAACCAAAATAAATATGAATTTCGATAGTCGGTTGGTCAGTCTAACAGCCTGGTTCAGATTGGAAAACTTTAGCCTAACCAAACTACGTTCATTCGGAAGAGGCAAAAGGCGTAAGCGAACATAATTTGCGTTCGCTCTCGGGTGAGGTACCCCTATAACTTCCTAGAGACTTGAAAACTCGCCTGTAAGGAGCTAACACCTACAATACAAATATTATACGCAAGGTTTCAATACGACTACTCTTAATAAGTTTTGAAAATCGCTTGAGCGCTCAATCCTTGTATTACTCACCTATATTATATATAGTAGTAGTATATAATAGTGGTATATATATATAGTATATATATATATTATAGTAGAGAAGTAGTATATATATATAGTATATATAGTATATATATAATATATATACTTAATAAAAGGTAGTAAGGAGGTGAGGCGGAGGTATATTACGAGATTATAGAGAGAGAGAGCAGAGAGAGAGGAGGAGGGAGGAGAGAGAGAGAGAGAGAGAAAGAGAGATAGAGAGATGAGATGAGAGGAGAAGCGAGAGAGAGAGAGAGAGAGAGACGAAAGAGATTTAGGAGCGAATAGGATGAGAACAAGCAGAACTAAAAACAGGAATTTGAGAATGCCTTCTAAGCACATCATTTTAACATAAAAGTAAAAAACATGAACTAAAAAGATTTATTGGGGATCATGCCGGCGCGCGAGAGAGCACAAAAGACTTTTTGACTTTTTACAAGAAAAATGAAATTATTGTTTTAAATTTCGAAATATCTGAAAAGTTATTTATATAATAAATATTGCATTTAAATATTAAAATAAATATAAATGAAAAAACTTCGATCGTCTTTTGAAGGCATCAGATCTGCCTAGCCTTTGCCTACCCAGAGGAACGTGCCGGCGTACTATCATAGCTAATAATATATATATATACTGATATATATATATAGGCAAATAATATATAGTCTATATATACTGTTAGTTAGGATATGATGAGGCTATAGTACCGTATACTTTATATAGATATATATATATAATAAAGAAGGCAATATTTTTAAAAGACTAATTAGTTGTCGTAGTTAAGTATAAAATATGTTGGAACGAATTAATGCAGTACGTAGAACATGTTTTTATAAGTTCAAGTGCTCTTTTGCTTGCTTATCTAAGAAATTGCCCAAATTTACATATGCGAGCAGATGATTGCAAAAGTATTAAATTTCCACAATCCGAGATGAGTGGTTCTATATCGAAATGCCGCATGTGCGCGAGAATAGTAGTGCTAGCTGTGACAGATGTTGTTTGTATAATATGATTAATAGCGTTTTCAGATTAAATATCAACTGTTCTAACATATACTGAAGAGTATAATTTCTTTAGACATCACGTGACATTGAACAATGTTATATATATATATAATACTATTTCATTAATATAGGGGCTATTATATAATATATATATATATCTAATACTTAGTATTAGTATATAGTAATATTAGTAATATAATTATATATAGTACTATATATGATATTATAAATAGTAGTATAATATATAAGTATATATATATATAATACTATTAGTAGTAATATATAATATATATATATATAGATATATATATATATATATTATCTCTATAGTTATACATATATATATATATAATATGTATATAGTAGTATTATATATATATATATACTATAATATATATATATATAAAATTTGTGCCCATAATATTAAACATTCAGAAGATCACGAAAGAAAACAAAAGTCAAAAATATTATTACCTCCGCAATTATCATGTTTGGACTTCATCTACAAATGAACCAATTCTTCGAGAGCACGGTCGAGCTTGACCTTCCAGGTAATCCTACTGCAATGCCACATGATCTGGTCAAAACATAGAGTACCAGTTTACAGCTAGCCGGAATTAACTTTGTTCCATCAAATATGAAGTAGCTATAATAATAACAATTTAAAAAATAATTCAGGATAGGAAAATTTTATTATTAAGTTTAACATACAATATATAATGATATAGTTCACGATATTAATGTATAACCACAATACTTAATACATACAATTTCTGATAAAGAGAACTACTAACTAGCCAAAAAACAATTGAGTCTCTATGGGCACCCAGTATTATAATGCATCTTAATAAAATTTAAACAGATGGATTTAAGGAATGCAATTAATATAATCTATTATATCAATTATAATACAATTATAATGAATAATAATAATAATAATAATAATAATAATAATAATAATAATAATAATAATAATAATAATAATAATAATAATAATAATAATAATAATAATAATAATAATAATACATAATAATAATATAATAAAAATAATAATATAATAATAATAATAATAATAATAATATAATAATAATAAATAATCAATAATAATAATAATAATAATATATTAATAATAATGAATTGCAGTAATATACTAATAATAATACTTAATAATAATAAAAAATTAATAAAATCATAATAATAAAATATCAGATAGATAATAATATAAATGATCGTAGGTCAACAAGATCGGATACAGAAATAGTTACGCTTATTGATTAAACTATAAAATATTAATACTATTATGCTAGTTTAATAACAACTAAGGTATTAAAGATACTATTAAGAAAGTTATAATAACAACTAAGGTATTAATGATAACTCTAATAATATTGAAATTAATAGTAGTAAAATTCACTATTCGCACAACGTTTTAACGATAAATATATTGGTGATCCCAATATAGAGACCTATTCAAATAGTCGTTTTTATAAACAAAGAAGTCGCCATTTTGGATTCTGATAGCAGGTGTGAACTAAGTAGTCGCGATTACGTGTGCAATTTAGATAGTTAAAGAGTATTAATATTACTTCGATTTAAAGATGAATTTTATATGATCAATTCATATAAGAGTTTCCATAACTAAAGTGGTTAAAAATTTGAGATATTCTACTGTAATAGCAACATATTGAAGCACTAAGATCCATTTTGAAGTTTATGGAAAGTTGCGAGAGTTAAGTTATCAGAGTGAGGTGATATACTTATTTATAGTATAGTGAGTAATGATGATATATATAGATATCATATAGTATATAGGGTATATATATAGTATATATATATATACATATGTAGTATTATATATAGATTATATATTTAGGTATTGATATATTACTATCGTAAACAAATGAGTGTGGTTTAGTTAATATATATATTAGTATAGTAGTATATATCATATATATAATATATATATATAATAGTATTATATATATATATTATATATATATATAGTATATATAGTATGTATAGTATGTATTATCATATAGTGTGAGTATATATATGTAGTATTTATATTGGGGTATATATTATATTAATAATTCTTAGAATAAATACGAGAGATTGAGTTTAGTGAGTGATGACGTAAGTTCGGGACAACACAGATTTATCTAGGTCAGGTCTCCGTTGTTGGCCCATGATTAGAACGATAAATCTTAGTTACGTCTCCTTTGGTGCGTGAACGACGATAATCTAAATTAGGTCCTACTGTACGGCTTTTAAATCTAGGTTAGGATAAAGTAGCTGCATCAATAAACAATAGCATTATATATTTAATATAAATATTATATATAATATATATATATATATATATATATATAGTAATTATATATATATATATACTAGTTTATATAATATATAATATAATACTATATATATATATATATAAATCGAAATATATCGATATATCTATTACATCAATATTTCATATATCGAATATCAATAGCTCAGGCGAAGAATTTTCAAAGATTTACCATGTATATATAATAATATATATATATATATTAATATATAGGTTATAGATTAATTAATATTATATATATTATATCATATATAATATATATATAATATTATATACTTATATATATATATATATATATATATATAATATAATATAGTAATTAATATTATATAAATTAAAGTAATATATTAATATATACTATTATATAAATAATAATATATATATATATATAATACTATATATAATATTTAATAATATACTATTTCTTAAAGTTACTCCTATTATATATTATATATATATATATATATATATAATATATATATATATATATAGATTATATATATATATAGAACTATATATATATATTATGATATATATATAGTTTATAGTATATATATATAATATATATATAAATTATAACATATTATATTATATTATATTAAGTATATAAGGTATTACATAATCTATATAGTAATAAATATTATATATGATATATATAATATACGCTATATATTTATTATGTTACTATTTATATATGAGGTATATTTATATATATATTTATAATATTTATATATACGTTATATATATAATATATTATCATAATAGGTACTATAGTATATAAATTATATTATATATTATATATATATATTATATTATAATATTGTTATAATATCACATATATATATATATATATATATATATATGTATATATATATATATATATTATATATTGATATATAGTATAAGTTATATATATATAGTAGTATATATATATATATTTATATATATATACTATAGAGTATTATATATATATATAGATATATAAGTATATATATATATATATAGCGATAATATATTATATATATAGTAATATATAATTGAGTATATATATATATATATATATTATAGATATTATATATGAATATATACTTATATAAATATATAATACCTATATATAGTATATATATATATATAAAGGTTATATATACTGTTACTGCCTTTAAACTCATACTATTACTATATTATATATAATAGTAAGTATATACAATATATATATATATATATACTATATATTATATATATATATATTATATATATATATCATTATATATATAAAAATGATATATGTTACTGCTTTAACTCATATATATTAATATATATATATATAGATAATATATATAATATAATATAGAATATTTAATATATATATATGGGTAAATGATAATATAGTAAATTAATAATTTTTTAAATGAAATATGGAGTATATTTGGATAATTCTAAATCATTTATATATAATATATAAGATATATTGTTATAATATATATTATATAATATATATTTATAAATATAATATATATATATAAGGTAATATAGTAATATATATATAATATATATATAATATATATAGTATAATATATATAAATATATTATATATATATATAATATGATATATAATATATATATATATATATATATTTATATATATAATATAAATATATATAAGTATATATATTAGTATATATAATATATAATAATATATATAATATAATTATATATATATATATTATATAGTAGTAATATATTATATATATTATATAAGTAGTAGGGTCAGACATATTGGACCTATCCTCTTTCTACCCCACCGACCTTTTACCCCTAGCCTCTAATTACACCCACCTAAAATTTGGCAACTCCTAATTATTTTATAGCCCAAATTTTTACCTGCCTTGACCTTTTGACCTTGACCTTAATTATTGCCTTGACTCTGTTTTTGGCCATTGACCTTTTTGTGGCCTTGACCTTTTTTGGCCTTGTAGCTTATTGACGCCCCTTCGCAGAAAGGGCGCGCCAGACGGATGCGTAGCATCCGTCTTACGATAGGTCCCCCTATTTGGCCCCCTTTAGGGACTTAGCCCCTTTTTGATGTTTTGCCTTGATATTTCGTTTGCCTTTGAATTTCGGCCGTGATATTCGTATCATAGAACCTGGAAGACCATTCTTAAAAAATTGACCATCTTAAAGGTCAATGGAGGAATTAGTTGGACTTATCTTGAGCTCATCCATGGTTACCTCCGCCTAGCCTTTGGTAAGGTATCTGATAGCTAACGATGAGGTCATTAGGTATCTTACCTTATGGATCTGTCCTACTATTTCCAGCCGCGTGAGAGGTCGCAATCATGGCCCCTACACACACACACACACACACACACACACACACACACACAACACACACACACATACCAAACACTCACAAAGACACACACACACACACTGCCAACCCTTTGGTTTTCCATGGGTCCATTTGAGCCAACACTAATTTTTTGGCCTTCCCTAATTTTCGGCAACCCTAATTTTTCGGCCAACCCTTGCGTCTCCAGGGGACAATAATGAGAACCCAAATTTTTGCGCGTCAACCCTTTGTATTCCAGGGGACATTGGCCTTTAGCTTTTGACCTGTGTGCACTTTTTTTATGACGTCATCTTTGATGACACCATATGATTGATGCGTTCATTTGATGGCTCAACTTTGAGTGCTCAACTTTGATGACTCAGCGATTATTGATGGAGACTTCATCTTTGATGACTTCCATCTTGTGGTTCATCTTAAAGTGCCTATCTTGATGGACTCATTTATTATGGTTCAGCTTGACGGTTAAGATCATTTTGATGTTCCAATCCAACCGAAGTGAATTGGTCAGAGGAGTTGAAGTTCAATTGTAGTTTCTATGAGTATTAGATGAGGGCCATCTGGAAGTGTCAGGAGTGCCAAGTGACTGAACCAATGAGTAGCCAAATGAGCCCAAGATGCACCAATGAGGTGCCAAAGTGAGTGCCGCCATATGACCCACGTGAGTGTCTCAGCTATAGTGCCAACTGGAGTGCCACTTTTTATCAAGTCCTTTTCTAGCCTCCCCAGAGCTTAGAATAGCCCTAATATGGTGTCTAACCCATAGTTATTAAGGTATGAGGAATCGATTGATGTATATTACAAGCTGCTAGGATGCTTCCTACATATGAGTAGGCTTTTTCTAGCACTGATATATAGCACGACAGAAGGTATATATATCTAAAGAAGTTACACATTCGATACAGTGAACGCAAAACGTTCCGAGTCCGCTGAGTCCGAGGTGAGCCCACGCCGTCGAAACGCCGCAGTGCGCCCACAAGGCGCAATATTACCGACGCCGCGTGCGCCCGCAGGCGCAATATTTCCGCGTAACCGCCGCCGCGTGCGTCCGCAGACGCAATATTTCCGCGCGAACAAAAAATATTATATCAATGTAACTATTCAAAGAATTTCTTTTCAATATACTATGAATCATTCATTTTTACTACAATTGTACGAATTTATTAAACGAGTATACCTAGACATACCTATAAAGCTCAGAAATCGAGATAAAATCAATAGAGGTGTACCTAACACCTAAGGGATATTAGTATGCTTTGTTTTACTGTTTTACTGCTTTAACTCATATACTTTACTGCTTTAACTCACTACTTTATAACATTACATACCTTAAAAGCAGTAAATCTCTTGTATGTGCGAGTTCTGGTCGTATAATGAACCTTTTCATGAAAAACATTACTTATATGCAGTAATACGCACCTAGTATAAAAGTTATCAGTTAGTAATTAAATAGCAAATACATCAATACATTTTTCTTTAGAGTGATTTTTTCCGCTTTAGTGCTTTTTCTATGGACAAGGTCTTCTTGATCCACTCATCGTTGGACACGACATTTTACAGTCTTGAGTTTTTACGGCTTAACATATCCAACATCTCATCTGAAACATACTGGGCCATAACGTCTTTTTAATGCTGTTGAAGATTATTTCCTGCAGCAATATCTTTAATAGTATGCAAACCTGTTCTTATAGCTTTTTTACCCATATATTCCCCACCTCTCCTGAGATAGAGGCCTTGCACCTTTCCATAGCCTTGCAAAACAATCACCAGGCCATATCCCTACGTCTGCAATTTTCTATCTCTGAATACCCTTTCTTGCGCTCCATTATTTACAGGAGTGTACTTTCTTATTACTATATTTACACTGTTGAAGAGTATTGTTAGATGAATGTAAAATAGATATATCTGACTACAAACCTCTTATATATATAAGCCAATTAACTTAATTACTGCATCTGCTTACTTTCTAATATAACTTTGCATAACAATGACTCGTATTAAAGGGGAAGGGATTTCCTTCTATATCTTTTTATATGCAACGGCTACAAGTCAAAATTTGATCTATCAGAGAGATAATGAACATTAGAATGTTATAACTTTTAGTCTCTTTGGGGAAAATATTACTAGCTGCTTAATAAAGGAGCTTTAGTATTACCAACATATATTGATTATCAATTATATTTGTATATACATAAGCCATACCTGGGTGTTGAGCATCTCTGACGGGGACATGTTTATAATGCAGTTACTCGTTCTGCGTCATCGTTTTTGTTCAAATGTTGGGTCATGCATTATTCTCCACAGATAGTATAACCCTCTTTCAACATAGTAGGGATATCATTAAAGATTATTATCCAGTCACCATACCTCTACAGGATAATTGTTTACGCTGCCATGTGATAGTTCGAGAAAAACAGTGTCACGTCTCTTCAGGTTTACACTTACTATTTTGATCATTAAAGATATTATACTTAGTAAATAATTCAAGCTACGCATGTCAGTTTTGATTATACCAAAGTCCTTACACATAGATACTCATTATCAAAGAGATCGTTTAAATAACTAAAAATAGCAGTTACCGATTTAAAATATGCCCTCCGCAGAGAAAATTCTTCAAAGAAGTATTCTTTGGTACCAAATGTAGTCGTGTTCAGCTTATGTAGCAATTGTATCCTTTTCAGATCACGAGTATCTTTCAATTGTAATATAGTTTCAACACATTCTACACTTCTGTATACCCACCATCCAGAATTAGATTGGGAGGTAAATTTTCTATGGCCGTATTGAATATCAATTCACATTAATCCTAACTACTTTATACCTCTCTTTCAAAGTTTATAGATTATTAAACACAGTTGTAAAATCCCCGCGAGTTTTATTCATACATTGAGTAAATTCCAATGCAGGCTGAAGACGCTAGAGAAATAGAATGATCTACACTCTCCATGGTTTGTATAAGGCAAATGATTAATGATTTTTATACTTATCACTTGCTTATAAAGTAATTAAATTTTAAGCAGTATCCAACCACATTTCACCAAAGTTTACTGCCTTATTTCTTTCCTTTACCTCTCTGTAGCTAAGATCTTTTCAATTTTATATTCGTGAGTAACAGGGTTGACCTTACTGTTATTGTTATTCTTGTTTATAAAACCCTCCTATTTATTTTCACCATCTACAATCCTCCAGATATATATAACTTAAACCAAAAAGATCACGACGGAATGCACGAATATTGTCTGCACTTAATAAAAACTCCGTAGTCATCCGGCTTCATACCCCTTTCTGAATCTATTCTCTGCTTCGAGGATAACTCTTACAAGTCATTTCACCTGTTATATCCTGAAATGTATACTTTATTTTGTTTTCTTTATACAGATGTGTCGAAATGGCCTCTAGTTATTTACATTCTAAAAGGTTTGGTCTTTAAGTTCTATGGATGAAGACCTGATGGTATTAAGAATAAACATAAAGAATCAAATTTACTTATCAATATATTTAAAAAGTATTCATTTTAGTAAATACCTATGCATAGCGTTCTTTAATAGTGCTGTTACTACTGAGATTCACTATAGCGCTTGTGTTATACGGAAATGTATAGTGTAATGAGCTTTTATACCTACTCCCAAGTCAGTCCTGAAACTCTTCGGACCCTTGAATTTCCCATTCTGATCTGTCCAAAATGCTTTTGGTGTTCGCCGCCTTCTCTATAATTTCCAAGTACTTGCAGTGGCAACTGTATTCTGATCTTTACTCTTGTTAATTGCAGCTTCAACATAAGTATCTGCAGAGTATACGTCCTGCAAATGAGCTAATAATTTACTTTACTGTGAAGATCCCTTCATAGTATAAGAACTATATTTAATCATTTCAGTAAATCTAACTGCCCATTTACACTTCGAGCTGCGGATATGATGGTTTTCCTGTAAGAAAATTTTTTTCTTACAGTTTTATGGTAGAGTAAACGCCTCTTCGCCCTCTAAATATGCTTTTAACTCTTTTTTCTCAATATTAGGATACCTTAAAGCAAACCTAGTGAAACCCCAAAACTATTTGGTTCCCTCAGATTAAAGTAATACTTATCAACTACCCCCTTCGCCTCCATGTTGTCTACTGACCCACATGTAACGCTATATATAATACCATTATACATTATCATATATAATATATATATATAACTACTAATATATTAATGTATAACTACCAAGATATTTATATATGCGCGGTTATCTATATTATATGATATATATAGTATATATAGTATATATATATGTGGTTACAAAAATGTGAATATAAAGCCAAGCGGTTAAAAGAAAAAGGTTTAAAATAACATATTTATTTATACACAGACATTAGACACTCTTACATAATCATTCACATTGATTCCTGATTTATCTTTAATTATACAAACTTTCTGGTTCTGCTGTAACACAGGTTTTATTTTTAACATTTCTAAAAGAGTTGTCTTTATAGTTCTATGGAAATATCTGTTATAAGAATAAGCTAGATCATCCAGTATGATAATATACTTAAAAGTATTCATTTTAGTAAAGTATAGATGCATACGTTCTTTGATCGTACGCTGTACTCTTTCTAGAATCGGGTCTTGGTATCCTGGGAATATTGTCCAAGTCTGCTAATCGTCGTGTATTTAAGATTAAAGTTCGGGGAAAATTAATAGTCTGAAGTTCGTTGATCTCATTTCATCCTTTTACAGGACCCCTCTTCCAGTTAAGTGAGAGATCAGCTATCAAATCCACAATATTCGATCCTTTAACTATTCATCATCAATTACAATCTGTCCTGCTTCATTCAAAATTAATATGTATATAAAATATTATGATAAATCGTATCCTGATGTTACGCAAATCAATACTGTAAGTCCCTCTAAGGATTTTGCAAGGGTAAATTTCTTCATATTTTTCACTTCAAGTATTCCTCAGTTAGGTAATCTACAACATCGGCTAGCGGAGATATCAACGTAGTATGGAGAAGTTGGTAGAGCAGATCTCATCAATTTTGCCATAGCGCATCTTGATAAAGATGCATTCTCATGACGTTAATGTACTGAATTAATTATCCTTGTACACTTTCTTCTCCGTAATCTGATATCTGGTCAACATTTAGGATCAGTATAAGCTGGGAAGGTAGAAGGCTGTTGAAAAGATAATGAGTCGGTTCACAATATGAAGATTCTTTGTTGCAACTGCCTGTTGAGTGCTGAAAGTTGAATAGCAATGCATAATAGCTGTAATATCTGCCGTAGTATAGCGTGATGGATTTTTGCACAGGGCGCGTAATAACTAGGCCTATAGAAGTGTGTATATGTTTGAATCTTGAGAATGAATTCTGACAGAGCTGTATTATATTACTTCATTTCTCAACTCATTATTATTGAAGTACAGGCAACCTTCTCATTGATGGGCAACAACCACTTTAGTTATCAGTGGAGCTATAACGGAGTAAGAGTAATGTAGAAATACTCCTCCTCCTACTCTGTAGTAACTCCCTTTTATGTTTATCAAATTTTTATGTTGAGGGAAGAGTTTTTAATGATGCTTCTATAAGGCGCTTAGCTTGTAACGCTTCGAGTCTTGTAAGAACATTTCCTTTTATTAAAGATTAACAGAGACTCACCATACAACTGGAATGAATTCTCATCATCGCTAATTAGTTTACGTTTTTCAGATGGTCTTCGAGCCTTTTTAAATGGTTTTATAAGAGACTAAATACTTTGCAACTAGGAGCACTCAGTTAATTTCAGATGTACTACAGTTTCTAGATCCAGTAGGCTGAGATGTTGTAACGGGAGCGAACACTCTAGTACGTGCGAATTTTGAGGTGAGAGTCACACACTCAAGATAGACCTGTGGGGCACCTCAGAATAACCCTCTTTATATACTTTTAAGAACTCTTTCCTTTGAAGGGCAAACATTGAGGTGGCCATATTAATTAATTGAACATATGTATCTTCTTCTCATGCCCAAACAAACAGTAAATCTGAGCTGTATTAAAGAAACAACTTCGCAGATGCTGCTTTGATGAAAATATTCTGTGTTATGAAAACACAGATGATATTTAGATGTGTCTGCTGAGGAAGAAACTTGTGAACCTTCTCGTATTTCCAGAATTCAATTGTGCGTTGCATTAATATCAGTCTTAATACGATATTTGGCGCAGTTTCTTTATTGTCCAACATCTCAATATCGTATTACATCATGAAATTGAAATCACACTTTATTTATTCTTTAAATTTTCCTGAGTACAACTGATAACACGCAGATATTATTTTTGCAGGGACTTGCCTCACAAAATCTTCCACTTTCCTAAAATATGTTAATAATAGAAAGTTTATACACAGCCTGCAGCCAGCTACAAGACATGTAGCCGGGGACTTCGGAACGTAAATTTCTCCAAATCCATACTCGTTAAGTGAATAATGAATAATGACATTAATAAAGGCTGGTAAAAGCAGTAAAGTATATGTTTTAATAAAATTTAACCGTACAATTTATTAAAATAAAATGTTATATATATAACAGACACTGCGTGTGTTTACATATATTACAATTTTTAAAGTAAAAAACATTAAAACAAAATAAAAATAATAATTTAAAATAATAATGAATGAAAGAATAAAATAAGAAATAATAATAATAATAATAATAAAATAATAATAATAAGATATAAAATATTAAAACAAAATAATAAATATAAAAGAAAACATAATGATTAATAAATATATGAGTGTAAAGTGAGTTAAAGCATATGAGTTAAAGCCTCAGTAAAACAGTAAAACATAAAGCATACTAATCCCTTTGGCTGCTAGGTAACACCTCTATTGCATTACTGATTTTACTGCTTTAATATGTAATGTTAATAAATATATGAGTTCAAGCAGTTAAAGCATATGAATTAAACAGTAAAGCAGTTAAAATAAAAGCATACTAATCCCTTGGTGTTAGGTACACCTCTATTTGATTTATGATTTAGCTGCTTGTAAGGTATTGTAATTGTTAATAAATAAGAGTTAAAGCAATAAAGCATATGAGATAAGTTAAGCAGTAAAAACAAGTAAAACAAAGGCATAACTATCCCTTGTTGGTGGTGGTAGACATCGTGGTGAAGTGTGGATTTAATCGAGTGTACTGCTCCTTATAAGTAGTAAAGTATATGTGTAATTAAATTTCGTACAATGTAGTTATGAAGTTGAATGATTCAGTAGGATATTTGAATAAGAGATGTCTGGGGAATAGTGTTACTTTGATATGCAATTGTTCGCGCTCGAAATATCTGCGTCGCGGACGCACGCGTGGCGGCGTGTTGGTACGCGACCAAATATATGCGCCCTGCTGCGCGCGCACCGCGTCCGGGGAATTATTGCCGCCGTGAGCTGCCACGCGGCGTTTCGCGGGCGGGGCTCACCTCGGACGCGCGACATCGAAACGTTTGCGTGTCACTGTCTCGAATGTGTAACTCGTTCGTAGATATATACTTCTGTCGTGCTATAAGTCTAGAAAAAAGACTAACGTCAGTAGTAGAGCGATTCCCTAGCAACTTTATATATACACCAATCGAGTCTCGATACTTCATAACACTGGTAGACACCCATATTAGGGCTATTCTAAGCTCAGGGGTTGGGAACCATGAAAAAAGTGGCACTCAGTGGGCACTATGTGGCATTCAGTTGACACTATGTGGCACTCAGTGGCACTATGTGGCACTCACTTGGCACTCATTGCACTCACTTGGCACTTCATGGCACTCACTTTGCACTCACCTAGCTGTCTTTACCACCTCGGAGCACTACATTATATACTCATAAAACACTATAGAACAATCCTAGACCCATCCTTACGGTGATTGGGAACCATTAAAATGAAGTTGATCCGTCAAAGCTGAACCATCAAATATAATCTGAGTCATCAAATAGGGCACTATCAAAGTATGAACCACAAAAGATGATCGTCATCAAAGATGAGTCACAATAAGGCTGAGTCATCTCAAAGCTGAGCCAACAATAAAGATGAAGCCTGATTCACAGGATGAACCATCAACCTATAGCGTGTCATCACAAGATGACGTCACTCAAAAAGCTTTTACAATCAATAAAGCTACATAGGCCAAAAATTGTCCAATGAATACCAAAAGGTTAATCGAAAATTGTGGTTCTCAGAAATGTTCCCCGAAGACCAAAGGGTTCGCCGAAAAAAATTAGAGGTGCCGAAAATTAGGAAGGCAAAATTAGGTGCGCCAAATTGACCTCTGAAAAGACCAAAGGGTTGCAACGGTGTTTGTGGTGTGCTGTGATGTGTTGTGTGTGTGTTAGTGTGTTGTGTGATATGTGTGTGTGTGTGATGTGTAGGAGGGCAGATGCGACCGCAGCTGGAAATAAGTTAGGACAGATCCATACAGGTCAGATCCATACAGGTCAGATACCTACATGACCTCATGTTAGCACAGATACCTACCACAAGGCAAGGCGCAGGACCTGGATGCAAGAACTCAAAGATTAATTCCCCACTAAATCGCCTCGCTCGCGCCCACCACTTGACCTTTAAAATGCGCAATCAATGTTTAAGAATGTCAATTAGCAAGCCCTTGATACGATATATTCAAAGCCGAAATATCAAAGGCCAAAACATCAAAAATCAAGGCCAAAACATCTAAAAAGGGGCTAAACCCTAAAGGGGGGCCAAAAAAAGGGGGGACCTACGTACGACGGATGCTTCGCATCCGTCTGGCACGCCCCTTCTGCGAAGGGGCATCAAGAAGCTACAGGGCCAAAAAAGGTAAAGGCCAAAAAAGGTCAAGGCCAAAAAATGTCAAGCGTTCAAATAAGGTCAGGCAGAGCTAAAAATTTGGGCTAAAAAAATAGGTGCCCAATTTTAGGGATGGTAAAAGGAGGCCTAGGGCTAAAAAGTTCAGTGGGGCTAAAGAGGATAGGGGGGTCACCCCCAATTCATTTTGGCTCCCTGACCTACTACTTATATATATATAATATATATCGTATAATATATATTAGTATATATATATATATCCTTATATATATAGGGGTATTAGGTATATAACTGTACTATATATATCATAACATACCATTATAGTCTATACTTTCGTTAATAGAAAGAAAAGTGACTATTATATACTATATATACTATACATGAGCTATATATTATATAGGTATTATATATTATATAGTATAAATATATATATTATATATACTATAGTATTATCACTAATATATTAAAACTCCTCCACCGTTATATGTATTCTGCATATAAAAATGATCATCTCCTTTATATGGAAATTATATTCTTAGGAATCCAGTGATATAGTACTGAAACGATTAATAGAAGAATAACTAATTTAATTGAACTACCATCTCTGACCACATCATTTAATGTTTATAAAAATTTCAAAATGATTAATAGGATTGGTACTTAATTCTTTAAAGTTAAAGAAAATC
>JABUQX010098944.1:0-19904 GCA_015478945.1 Trachelipus rathkii
AGAGAGTATTAGTCTTATCAATTAGGTTAGGTTATTTGTTAGTCCTCACCTAGCTAGTTTGGTAATTAGGTTAGTCTTAAACTTTAGTTAGGTTATTATGTTGTCGCTACCTACTTAGTTTAGGGTTTATTAGTTAGTCCTAAACTATTACTTTAGTTATTATGTTAGTCTAACCTATTAGTTTGGTTATTTTTTGTTGTCTAACTTAATTAGTTGAAGATTAACTTGTGTTAATTACCTACCTTATTAGTTTAGATTATCAAGGTTAGTCCTAACTATTAGTTTAGGGTTATCTCAGTTAGACCTAACCTAATTGTTTTAGGTTATTATGTTAGTCCTAACCTATTTTTTTAGGTTATTATGTTAGTCCTAAACCCTATTAGTTTAAGTTGTTATATTAGTCTTAATCTTTTTAGTTAAAATATTTTGTTAGTCCTAACCTATTAGTTAGGTTATTATGTCAGTCCTAAGGCCAAAATTTTTGGTTTTATTTTGAGTTATTCTTTTCTTATTAAATTTAGTTATGATACGTACTAACCTATCAGTTTGGGTTACTATGTTTGGTCCTATTCTATTAGTTTAGGTTATTATGTAGTCCCGAACTATTATTAAGGTTTTAATATGTTAGTCTAACCTTAAATTAAATTTTCCTTCTCTCCAGTAGCATTCCTTAGTTTTAGGGTTATTATATTAGTCCTAACTTATTAGTTTAGGTTATATCTCGGTTAGTCGCCTAGCTATTAGTTTAGGTTATCTAGGTTAATCCTAATTTATTAGTTTAGGTTATAATTTTAGTCTAACTCTGATAGTTTTTAGGTTATTTTGGTTAGTCCTAACCTTAGTTTAGGGTTATTTTGTTACTTCTAACCTATAAGTTTAGGTTATTATGTTAACCGTAACCTATTAATTTAGATTATTATGTTATTGCTAACATAATACTTTATGTTTATATGTTAGTATTAACCTATTAGTTTAGGTTATTATGTTAGTCCTAACCTATTTGTTTAGGTTATTATGTTAGTCCTAACCTATTAGTTTAGGTTATTATGTTAGTCCTAACCTATTAGTTTAGGTTATTGAGTTAGTCCTAAGCTATTAGTTTAGGTTATTATGCTAGTCCTAACCTATCAGTTTGGGTTACTATGTTTGTCCTATCCTATTAGTTTAGGTTATTATGTTAGTCCTAACCTGTTATTTAAGGTTAATATTTTTAGTCCTAACCTATTACTTTAGGTTATTAAGTTAGTCCTAGCCTATTAGTTTAGGTTATTATATTTAGTCTACCTACTAGTTTAGTTATCTCGGTTAGTCCTAACCTATTAGTTTAGGTTATCTCGGTTAGTCGTAACCTATTAGTTTAGGTTATAATTTTAGTCCTAACCTGATAGTTTAGGTTATTTTGTTAGTCCTAACCTATTAGTTTAGGCTGTTATGTTAGCTAATAATTATTTTATGTTATTATTTTAGCACTAACCTATTAGTTAAGCTTATTTTGTTAGTTATAACCTCATAGTTTAGGTTATTATTTTAGCTCTAACCTATTAGTTTAGATTATTATGTTAGTCCTAACCTATTAGTTTAGGTTATTATGTTAGTTCTAACCTATTAGTTTTTTTACGTTGGTCCTAACTTATTAGTTTAAGGTTATTATGTTAGTCCGTCAACTATATTATTTAAGGTTATTATTTTAGTCCTACCCTATTAATTTAGGTTATAATGTTAGTCCTAACTTATTAGGTTAGGTTATTATGTTAGTCCTAAGCTATTAGTTTAGATTATTATGTTAGTCCTAACCTATTAGTTTGGGTTATTATGTTAGCAGAAAAGCGATATTTATTAGTAGTTTTAGTGTCCTAAATTGACGTTTTTTTATGAACATTTTCAATATTTTGGTTTTTATATAACGCAATTTTATATACAAATATTAGTTAGTCCTTAAAGATATCTTAGTTTAAAAGTTATTATGTTAGTCTTACTTATTAGTTTGGGTTATTATGTTTAGTCCTGACCAGTTAGTTTAGGTTATTATGTTAGTCCTAATCTATCAGTATGGGTATTTTTGTTAGTCCTAACCTATTACATTTTAAGTTATTATGTTAGTCCAAACTATTAGCTTAGGTTATTATGTTAGTCCCCTAATCTGTTAGTTTAAGGTTATTATGTTACTCAAAACCTATTAGTTTAAGATATTTTAGCTTACGTACACATGTAGTTTAAGTTAATTTGTAGTATCTAACATGTTAGTTATTATGCTAGTCTTAACCTGTTAGTTTAGGTGATTATATTAGTCCTAACTATTAGTTCAGGCTGTTTATGTTTAGTCATACTATTAGTGGTAGGGTATTATGTTAGTCTAATCTTTCAGTTGGTATTATGTTAGTCCTAACCTATAGTTTAAGTTATTTATGTTATCCTAACCTATTAGTTCTTGTTAATATCGTAAGTCCTAACCTCTTAGATTAGGTTATTATGTAGCTCCTATACCCTATTACTTTAAGGTTAATATGATAAGCTAACGCTATTAGTTTAGGTTATTATGTTAGTCCTAAAGTATTAGTTTAGGGTTATTATGTTAGTCCTAAAGTATTAGTTTAGGTTATTATGTTAGATTATAACCTATTACTTTAGGTTAATATGATAGCCCTAACCTATTAGTTTAGGTTATTAGTTAGTTCTTAACCTATTTCGCTAGGTTATTATGTTAGTCCTATCCTATTAGTTAAGTTAGTATGTTAATTCTAACCTGTGATTTAGGTTATGTTAGTCCTAACCTATTAGTTTAGGTTATTATGTCTAGAACTAACCTATTAGTTTAAAGTTATTATGTCAGTCCTAACATATTAGTTTATTTTATTGTTAGTTCTAACCTATTAGTTTTAGTTATTATGTTAGTTACTATATTAGGTTGTCAAGTTTAGTTAAATTATGTTAGTCTTAACTATTATTTGGTTATTATGTTAGCCTTAATCTATTAGATTAGGTTATTATGTTAGTCTTATCCTATAGTTTAGGTTATTATGTTAGTTCTAAGCTATTAGTTAGGTTATTATGTGTACTCCTAATATATCAATTTTTGGATTATTATGTAAGTCCCTTTCAATTTAGGTTATTATGTTAGTAGAAACCTATTAGTTTGGTTTATTATGTTAGTCCTAACCTGTTACTTTAGGTAATTATTTTAGTCCTAACCTATTAGTTTAGGTTATTATGCTAGTCTTAACCTATTAGTTTAGGTTATCTCGGTTAGTCCTAACCTATTAGTTTAGGTTATCTCGGTTAGTCCTAACCTATTAGGTTTGGTTATTATGATAGTCCCAACCTATTAGTTTAAGTTATTTTGTTAGTCCTAACCTATTAGCTTAGGCTATTATGTTAGTCCTAACTATTAGTTTATGTTACATTAAATTCTTCATAACCTAATAGTTTTTAGGTTATTATGTAGTCCCTAACTATAGTTAGGTTATTTAATTGTTAGTCATAACCTATTAGTTGAGGTTATTATGTAGTCCTAACCTATTAGTCAAGGTTATTATGTTAGTCCTAACTATTAGTTTAGGTTATAATGTTAGTAATAACATATTAGTTTAGATTATTATGTTAGTCCTAACTTATTAGTTTAGGTTATTTTGTTAGTAATAAATTATTTGTTTAGGTTATAATGTTGTTCCTAACCTATTGGTTTAGGTTATTATTTTTGTCCTAACCTATTAGTTTAAATTATTATGTTAGTCACAAACTATTATTTAAGGTTAATATGTTAATCTTAACCTATTAGTTAAGGTTATAGTGTTAGTCCTAACCTATTAGTTTTGGTTTATATGTTAGTCATAACTTATCAGTTTGGGTTATTATGTTTAGTTCTATCCTATTTAGTTTAGGTTTATTATGTTAGTCCAAACCTATTTGTGTTAGGTTATTAGTTTAGTCCTAACCTATTAGTTTATGATATTATGTTGTCCTCGCCTATTAGTTTAGGTTATTATCGGTATTTTTCTAAATATTAGTTTAGGTTTATTTTGTTAGTCCTATCCTATTAGTTTAGGTTTATTATGTTAGTAATAATTTATTAGTTTAGATTATTATTTTAGTCTTAACCACTAAGTTTATTTTATTATGTTTGTCCTAACTTATTAGTTTATGTTACTATTTTAGTCCAAACCTTCCCCAAGTATAGCTTTATTTTTTTTAAGTCCTAAAGAGTATTAAATTATTCAATTATGTAGTCCAACCTACTATTTAGTTCTTATGTTAGTTTGCAAACTATTAGTTTGGGTTATCTGTTAGTCCTAACTTATGTAGTTAATTTATTAATGTTAGTCTTAAACCTATTAGTTTTGGTTTAATATGTTAGTCCTACTGTTAGTTTTTTATTTTAATTATGTTACCCTAACCTATTAGTTTAAGTTCTTATGTTAAGTCTTGAATTTTGATTTAGGTTATTAGTTTAGTCCTAACCTATTAATTTAGGTTATTCTGTTAGTCCTAACCTATTAGTTTTAGGTTATGTATGTTAGTCCGCCTAACTATTTACTTTGGTTATATGGATAGTCCTAACTATTAGTTTATTTTATTAATGTTAGTCTTAAACCCAATTAGTTAGTTTATTATGTTATGTCCTATCCTATTAATTATGTATTATGTTAATTCTAACCTATGAATTTAGGTTATTATGTAACGTGTTCTTTTTAGTTTAGGTTAATTATCATTTATTTAATCCAGTTTTTAAGTTTATTATTTTAGTTCAAACTATCTGGGCCTCAAGATTACTTAGTCCTACCTCCTATTAGTTTTAGGTTTACTTATGTTAGTCCTAACCTATTAGTTTAGTTTCTTATGTTACTCCTAATATTAGTTTAGGTTTATTATGTTAGTCCAAATCTATTAGTTTAGGTAAATATGTTAGTATTAACCTATTAGTTTGGTTTATTATGTTAGTCTAACCTATTAGTTTGGTTTATTATGTTAGTCCTAACCTATTAGCTTAGGTTATTATGCTGTCTAACCTATTAGTTTAGGTTCATCTCGGTTAGTACATAACCTATTAGTTTTAGGTTATTCGGTTAGTCTAACCTATTTGGTTTGGATATTTTTAGTCCTAACTATTATTTAAGGTTATTTTATTTTAGTCCTAACCTATTATATTAAGTTCTTATGTTACTCCTAATTTTATAATATGGGGTTATTATGTTAGTCCTAATCTATTAGGTGTAGGTTAATATGTTTTAGTATGAAACCTATTAGTTTGGTTTATTATCTTAGTCCTAACCTGCTACTTTTGTTATTATGTTAAGTTCCTAACCTATTACTTTAAGTTATATGTTTTAGTCTTAACCCTATTAAGTTTTGTACTAATGTTAGTCCTAACTTGTTTAGTTTAGGTTATTATGTTACTCCTTACCTATTACTTTAGGTTAATGTTAGTCTTAATCTACTAGTTTAGTTAATTATGCTAGTCTAACCTTTAGTTTTTAGGTTATTCATGTTAGTCGTAACCTAATTAGTTTAGGTATTATGTTAGTCCTAACCTATTAACTTAGGTTATTATGTTAGTCATAACCTACTTAGTTTTAGGTTATTATGTTAGCTTAACCTATTAGTTTAGATTATTTATTTAGATTTTATATTAGTTTAATGTTATTCATGTTTTCTAACCTATGACTTTAGGTTATTATGTAGGTCCTAACCTATTAGTTTAGGTTAATATGTTAGTCCTAACCTATTAGTTTAGGCTATTAATTTAGTTCAAACCTATTAGTTTAGGTCATTTTGTTAGTCCTATCCTATTAGTTTAGGTTATTATGTTAGTCCTAACCTATTAGTTTAGGTTATTATGTTAGTCTTAACCTATTACTTTAGGTTAATATGATAGTCCTAACCTATTAGTTTAGGGTATTATGTTAGTCCTAACCAATTAGTTATTTTATTATGTTAGTTCCAATGTATTAGTTTAATGTTATTATGTTAATTCTAACCTATGAATTTAGGGTATTATGTTAGTCTTAACCTATTAGTTTATTTTATTATGTTAGTCATAACATAGTAGTTTTGATTATTATGTCAGTCCTAACCTATTAGTTTAGGGTATTATGTTATTCCTATCCTATTAGTTTTTAGGTTATTATGTTAGTCTAACCACTTAGTTATGGTTCTTATGTTACTCCAATTTAATAAATTGGGTTATTTAGGTTAGTCTAATCTATTAGTTTAGGTTAATAATGTTTAAGTATTAATCCTATTTGTTTGGTTTATTATTTAGTCCCTAACCTGTTACTTTTTGGTTTATTATGTTAGTCCTAACACATAAAATTAGGTTATTATGCTAGTCCTAACCTATTAGTTTTAATTGTTATGTTAGTCCATAACTATTAAGTTTAAGGTTATCACGGTTAGTCCTAACCTATTTGGTTTGTTTCTCTATGTTGTATAACCTATTTTATTAAGTTATTATCTTAGTCCTAACCTAATAATTATATTAGGTTATTATGTGAGTCTAACCTCTTAGTTTTAAGTTATTTTGTTCAGTCCTAACGCTATTAGCTTGAGTTATTATGTTAGTCCTAACTTATTAGTTTAGCTATTTAGTTAGTCATAACTATTAGTTTTAGATATTTTTTGTTAGTCCTAACCTAATAGTTTAGGTTTTCATGTTAGTCGTAACCTATAGTTTAGGTTATTATGTAGTCCTAACCTATTTAGTTTAGTTATTTATGTTAGTCCTAACCTATTAATTTAGGGTATTTTGTTAGTCATAACTATTTGTTTAGATTATTATGTTAGTCATAACTTATTAGTTTAGGATAATATGTTAGTATTAAAATATTAGTTTATGTTATAATTTTGGTTCTAACCTATTGGTTTAGGTTATTATGTTTGTCCTAACCTATTAGTTTAGGTTATTATGTTAGTCACAACCTATTAGTTAAATTTAATATGTTAGTCTTAACCTATTAGTTAAGGTTATAGTGTTAGTCCTAACCTATTAGTTAAGGTTTATATGTTAGTCATAACTTATCAGTTTGGGTTATTATGTTAGTTCTATCCTATTAGTTTAGGTTATTATGTTAGTCCTAACCTGTTAGTGTAGGTTATTATGTTAGTCCTAACCTATTAGTTTATGATATTATGTTAGTTAAAGCCTATTTGTTTAGGTTATTATGTTAGTCCTAGCCTAATAATTTAGGTTTTCTCGGTTAGTTCTAAAATATTAGTTTGTTATTTTGGTTAGTCCTATCCTATTAGTTTAGGTTATTATGTTAGTCCTAACTTATTAGTTTAGGTTATTATTTTAGTCTTAACCACTTAATTTATTTTATTATGTTAGCCATAACCTATTAGTTTAAGTTACTATTTTAGTCCAAACCTGACAGTTAAGGTTATTTTGTTAGTCGTAACCTATTAGTTTATTCTATTATGTTAGTCCTAACCTACTAATTTAGGTTATTATGTTAGTCCTAACCTATTAGTTTAGGTTATTATGTTAGTCCTAACCTCTTAGTTTAGGTTATTATGTTAGTCCTAACCTATTCGTTTAGGTTATTATGTTAGTTCTAACCTATTAGTTTAGGTTATTATGTTAGTCTTAACCTATTAGTTTATTTTTAATATGTTAGTCCTAACATAGTAGTTAGATTATTATGTCAGTCCAACCTATTAGTTTAGGGTATTATGTTTAGGTACCCAATCTATTGTTTAGGTTTTAGTTAGTCCTAACGCTACTTAAGGTTATTTTGTTCTTCCTAACCTATTAGTTTTTGACATTTGTTTAGCCTAACCTATTTGTTTAGGTTATTTTGTTAGTCCTAACCTATTAGCTTAGGGTATTATGTTATTCCTAACATATTATTTTAGGTTTTTTTTATTAAAGATGAAATAAGTTAGGTTATAATGTTAGTCCTAACATATTAGCTTAGTTATGTTAGTCCTAACCTATTAGTTTAAAGGTTATTATTCTTTATACGCTAACCTATTAGTTTAGTTAATTTTGTTAGTTGTAACCTATTTGGTTTAGGTTATTATGTTAGTCCTAACCTATTAGTTTAGGTTATTTTGTTAGTGTTAACCTAGTAGTTTAGGTTATTATGTTAGTCAAAACCTATTGGCTTAGGTTATTATGTTTGTCCTAACTTATTAGTTTAGGTTATGTTAGTAATAACCTATTAGTTTAGGTTTTTATTTTAGTCCTCCTTTTAGTTTAGGTTAATCTGTTAGTTCTAAAAGCTATTAGTTTAGGTTATTATGTTAGTCCTAAACCTTATCAGTTTGGGTTATTATGTTAGTTCTATCCTATCATTAGCTTAGGTTATGATAGTCCTAACGCTGCTAGTTTAGGTTACTTATGTTAGTCTTAAAATATTAGTTTAGGTTATTATATTATCTATTAATTTCTCGGTTAGTCCTAGCCTATTTGTTTATGTTATTATGTTAGTCCTAACCTATTAGTTTCTTATATCGGTTAGTCCTAACCTATTAGTTTAGGTTATCTCGGTTAGTCCTAACCTCTTAATTTGGTTATTATGTCAGTGGTAACCTATTAGTTTAGGTTATTATGTTAGTCCTATCCTATTAGTTTAGGTTTTTATGTTAGTCCTAACCTTTTAGATAAGGATATTTTGTTTGTCCCAACATATGAGTTTAGGACACTTTGTTAGGCCTTACCTATTAGTTTTGGTTATTATGTTAGTCCTAACCTATTAGTTTAGGTTTTTCCTAACATATTAGTCCTAACCTATTAGTTTAGGTTAATCTGTTAGTTCTAACCTATTAGTTTAGGTATTATGTTAGTCCTAACCTATTAGTTTAGGTTACTCTTTTATTCCTAACCTATTAGTTTAGGTTATTATGTTAGTCCTAAACTATTAGATTAGGTTATTATGTTAGTAATAACCTATTAGTTTAGGTTTTTATTTTGGTCCTGACCTATTAGTTTAGGTTATTATGTTAGTCCTAACTTATTAGTTTAGGTTATTATGTTAGTATTAATCTATTAGTTTAATTTTATTATGCTTGTCCTAACCTATTAGTTTAGGTTATTATGTTTGTCCTAACCTATTTGTTTAGGTTATTATATTAATCCTAACCTATTAGTCTAGGTTATTATGTTAGTTCTAACCTATTAGTTTAATTTATTATGTTAGTCCCAACCTGTTCGTTAAGGTTATTATGTTGATCCTAACCTATTTGTTTAGGTTATTATGTTAGCCCTAGCCAAATAGTTAGGTTTTTATGTTAGTCCTAACCTATTAGTTTATGTTATCTCAGCTAGTCCTAAAATATTAGTTTAGGTTATCACGGTTACTCCTAACATATTAGTTTATGTTATCTTGGTTAGTCCTAACCTATCATGTTTGGTTATTATGTTAGTAACAATGCTATTAATTAGGTTACTATTTTAGTCCTAACCTAGTATATTAGGTTATTATGTTAGTCCTAACCTGGTGGATTAAGTTATTTTGTTAGTCCTAACCTATTAGCTTAGGCTATTATGTTAGTCCTAACCTACTAGTTTAGGTTCTTAAGTTAGTCATAACCTATTAGTTTAGGTTATTATGTTAGTCCTAACCTAATAGTTTAGGTTATTATGTTAGTCATAACCTATTAGTTTAGGTTATTGTGTTAGTCCTAACCTATTAGTTTAGGTTATTATGCTAGTCCTAACCTTTTAGTTTAGGTTATTATGTTAGTAATAACCTATTAGTTTAGATTATTATGTTAGTCCTAACCTATTAGTTTAGGTTATTATGTTAGTATTATTAACCTATTAGTTTAATTTATAATGTTGGTCCTAACCTATTGGTTTAGATTATTATGTTTGTCCTAACCTATTAGTTTAGGTCATTATGCTAGTCACAACCTATTAGTTAAGGTTAATATGTTAGTCTTTTCCTATTAGTTAAGGTTATAGTTTTAGTCCTAACCTATTAGTTTAGGTTAATTATGTTAGTCATAACCTCTCAGTTTCGGTTATTATGTTAGTCCTATCTTATTAGTTTAGGTTATTATGTTAGTTCTAACCTGTTAGTTTATGTTACCATGTTAGTCCTAACCTATTAATTTATGATATTATGTTAGTCCTAGCCTACTAGTTTATGTTATTATGTTAGTCCTAGCCTATTAGTTTAAGTTATCTCGGTTATTTCTGAAATTTAGTTTGTTATTTTGGTTAGTCCTATCCTATTAGTTTAAGTTATTATGTTAGTCCTAACTTAATAGTTTAGGTTATTATTCTAGTCTTAACCCCTTAGTTTATTTTATTATGTTAATCCTTACATTTTTGTTTATTCTATTATGTTAGTCCTAACATACTAACCTATTATGTTAGTCTTAAAATATTAGTTAAGGCTATTTTGTTAGTCCTAACCTATTAGTTTAGGTTATTATTTTAGTCCAAACCTGATGGCTTAGGTTTTTATGTTTGTGTTTTCCTATTAGTTTAGGTTATTTTGTTAGTTCTAATCTCTTAGTTTAGGTTATTATTTTAGTCCTAACCTAATAATTTTGGTTATTATGTTAGTCATAACATAGTAGTTTAGGTTATCATGTTCTTCCTAACCTATTAGTTTATTTTATTATGTTTGTCTTAACCTATTAGTTTAGGTAATTATGTTAATCCTACACTATTAGTTTAGGTTATTATGTTAGTGTAAACCTATTAGTTTAGGTTATTAAGTTAGTACTATCTTATTGGTTAGGTTATTATGTTAGTAATAACCTATCAGTTTAGGTTTTTATATTAGTCCTAACCTATTAGTTTAAGTTGTTATGTTAGTCTTAACCTACTAGGTTAAGTTATTATGTTAGTAATACAATATTAATTTAGATTATTATGTTAGTCCTAACCTATTAGTTTAGGCTATTATGTTAGTTTAAACCTATTATTTTAGGCTTGTATGTTAGTCCTAACATATTAGTTTGGGTTATTATGTTAGTCCTAACCTGTTAGTTCAGGTTATTAAGTTATTCCTAACCTATTAGTTTAGGTTATTATGTTAGTCCTAACCTATCAGTTTGGGTTATTATGTTAATCCTAACTTATTAGTTTAGGTTATTATGTTAGTCCTAACCTATTAGTTTGAGTTAATATGTTAGTCCTAACCTGTTTGTTTATTTTATTTTGTTACTCATAACCTATTAGTTTAGGATATTATGTTAGTCTTTATCTATTAGTTTAGTTATTTAAGTTACTCCTAACCTATTAGTTTAGGTTATGTTAGTCATAACCTATTAGTTTAGGTTATTATGTTAGTCCTAACCTATCAGTTTGGGAAATTATGTTAGTCCTAACCTTTTAGTTTAGGTTATTATATTAGTCCTAACCTATTAGTTTAGGTTATTATGTTAGTCTTAATCTATTAGTTTAGTTATTTATGTTAGTCCTAACCTATTAGTTAAGGTTATTATGTTAGTACCAACCTATCAGTTTAGGCTAATATGTTAGTCCTAACCTATTAGCTTAGGTTATTATGTTTGTTCTAGCCTATTAGTTTATGTTATTATGTTAATCCTATCCTATTAGTATAGGGTGTTTTGTTAATCCTAACCTATAAATTTAGGTTATTAAGTTAGTCCTAACCTATTAGTTTATTTTACTATGTTAGTCCTAACTTATTAGATTAGGTTTTTATTTTAGTCCTAACCTAGTAGTTTAGGTTATTATGTTAGTCCTAACCTATTAGTTTAGGTTATTATGTTAGTCCTAACCTTTTAATTTAGGTTATTATGTTAGCCCTAACCTATTAGTTTAGTTTATTATGTTAGTGTACCTATTAGTTTAGGTCATGTGTTAGTTCCTAACCTATTAGTTTATTAATGGTGATCACCTCAAAAACGTGGGTAAAGTTCAATTTCAGGGGAGTCACCCCGAAGGGGGTGTAAGCGGTAAGGCTCAGCTCTGGAGGCTGAGTCTAATGTATCCGCTTACATCCGCGAAGGTATAATAAAAGGGAACCATATTTTTAACAATAAAATTCATTACTATTGTTATTATGTTAGTCCTAACCTATTAGATTAGGTTAATATGTTATTATTAACCCATTAGTTTTTTTTATTATGTTAGTCCTAACATAATAATAGGTGAGGACTAACAAAATAACCTTAACTAATATTTTAAGACTAACATAATAGGTTAGTATGTTAGGACTAAACATAATAAATAAACAAAATAGGGTTAGGATTAAACATAATAAAATAAACTAAGTGGTTAAGACTAAAATAATAACCTAAACTATTAAGTTAGGACTAACTGCAAACAACGAGAATGAAAAGTGCAACAAGAGCAATTACAGTTGAAACAAAGCGAATGAAAAGTGCAGCTAAAGCAGTTACCGGTGAAACAACACGAATAAAAAGTGCAACAAGAGCAGTTACATGTGAAACAACGCGAATGAAAAGTGCAAAAAGAGAGTTACAGGTAAAACAACGCGAATGAAAAGTGCAACAAGAGCGGTCAGGTTAAACAACGCGAATGAAAAGTGCAACAAAAGCAGATACAGGTGAAACAACGCGAATGAGAAGTGCAAGAAGAGCAGTTACATGTGAAACAACGCGAATGAAAAGTGCAACAAGATCAGTTGCAGGTGAAAAAACGAGAATGAAAAGTGCAACAAGAGTTCTTACAGGTGAAACAACGCGAATGAAAAGTGCAACAAAAGCAGTTACAGGTGAAACAACGCGAATAAAAAGTGCAACAAGATCAGTTTTAGGTGAAACAATGCGAATGAAAAGTGCAACAAGAGCAGTTACAGGTGAAACAACACGAATGGAAAGTTCAACAAGAGCACGTTAAAGCGTGAAACAACGCGAGTGGAAAAGCTTGAAATAAAGCAGTTACAGGTGTTAACAACGCGAATGAAAAAAGTGCAAACAAGAGCAGTTAAGGTGAAACAAAGCGAAAGAAAAGTGCAGCAAGAGGTTACAGGGAAAACAACGCGAATGAAAAGTGCAACAAAATATTTACAGTGAACAACGCCAAATGAAAAGTGCAACAATTAGCAGTTACAGGTGGAAAGCAACGCAAAATGAAAAGAAACAACATGATCAATAGAGGTGAAACATGCGAATGAAAAGTGCAACAAGATCAGTTACAGGTTGAACGACGCAAATGAAAAGTCAAAAACAAGAGCAGTTACAGGTGAAATAACGGGAACGAAAAGTGCCAACAAGAGCAGTTACAGGTGAAACAACGCAAAAGAAAAGTGCAACAAGATCAGTTACAGGTGAAAACAACGCGAATGAAAAGTTCAACAATAGCATTTACAGGTGAAACAACACGAATGAAAAGTACAAAAAGAGCAGTTTTAGGTGAAACAACTTGAATAAAGTGCAATATGAGCAGTTACAGGTGAAACAACACGGAAGTAAAGTGTAACAAGAGCCAGATACAGGCTGAAACAACGAGAATAAAAGTGTACAAGAGCAGTTACAGGTGAAATAACGCGAATAAAAAGTGGCAAACAAGAAGCAGTTACTGGTGAAACTTGGCGAATGAAAAGTGCAACATGAGCAGGTACAGGTGAAAACACTCGAATGAAAAAGTGCCAACAAGATCAAGTTACAGGTTGAAACCCAACTCGCGAACAAAAAGGCAACAAAAAGCAGGACAGTGAAAACAATGCGAATAAAAGCGCCAATAATTGCAGTTTCAGGTGAAACAATGCTATTTTTTTTTTTTTTTTAAAAAAGTACAAAAATAGCAGTTGTTAGGTGAAATAACTTGAATAAAAAGCGCAATAAGAGCAGTTACAATTGAAACAAAGCGAATGAAAAGTACAAAACCAAGAAGCAGTACGTGAAAACAACACGAATGAAAAGTGTAACACAAGAGCAGTTACAGGTGAGAAATAACGCGAACAAAAAAGTGCCACCAACAGCAGAAATTACAGTGAATAACGCGAACGATAAGCTGCAGAAATCAGTAACAGTGAAATCAATCTGCGAATGAAAAGTTCAACCAAGCATCAGTTACAGTGAACAACGCGAACAAAAAGTGCAACAAAAGCAGTTACAGGTTAAACAACGCGAATAAAAGTGCAAAAAGAGCATTTACAGGTGAAACGACGCGAATAAAAAGTGAAAGAAAAGCAGTTCAGGCTGAAACAACGCCGAATGAAATTGCAAGAATAGTCAGTTACAGGTGAAACCAAAGCGAAGCAAAAAGTGTCAACAAGAGAAAGTGACAGTGAAACAACGCGAATTAAAAAATGCAACAAGAATAGTTACAGTGAAACAACGGGCAAATGAAAAATGCAACAAGAGCAGTTTTAGGTGAACAACGCGAATGAAAGAGTGAAACAAGCAGCAGTTACAGTTGAAACAACACGAATGAAAAGCGCACAATTGCAGTTACAAGGTGAAACAATTCGAATACATAATTATCAAATTCATTTCAATAATACTAAACCAAATAAAAAGCTTCAAATAAGATTAGTCAAAAATATTGCCGAATGAAAAGTGTAAACAAGAGCAGTCTACAGGTGAAACAACGCGAATAAAAGTGCAACAGAGCAGTTACAGTGAAATCAATGCGAATAAAAAGTGCAACATGAGCAGTTACAGCTGAAACAACGCAAATGAAAATTGCAACAAGAGCAGTTTAGGTAAAAAAACGCGAATGAAAAGTGAAACAAGAGCAGTTACAGTGAAACAACGCGAATGAAGTGCAACAGAGCAGTACAGTGAAAAACAAGCGAAAGAAAATGTGCAACAAGAGCATCACAGTGAAACAACGCGAAGAAATAATGCAACAAAGTGTGGTTACAGGTGTAACCACGGAATGAAAAGTTCAACAATAGCAGGTACAGGTGAAAAACTCGAATGAAAAGAACAACAAGAGCAATTAGACGTGAACAATGCGAATAAAAGTGCAACAAGAACAGTCTACAGGTGAAAAAACGCGAAGTAAAACATAAGCAAGTTATTGGTGAAACAACGCGAATGAAAAGTGCAAAAGGAACCTACAGAGTTGAAGACGACGCAATGAAAAAGATGCGCAAAAGAGCGGTTACAGGTGGGAAATAACGCGATGAAAGTGCAACAAGAGCATTTACGGTGAAACAACGGGAAAGAAAAGTGCAACAAGATCAGTTACAGGTGAAACAACACGAATAAAAAGTTCAACAATAACAGTTACAGATGAAACAAAGCGAATGAAAAGTACAAAAAAAAGCAGTTTTAGGTGAAATAACTTGAAAAAAAGTGCAATTAAGCAAGCCAGTTACAGGTGAAACAAACGAGAATGAAAGTGCCAACAAGAGCAATTACAGTTGAAAACAACGCGAATGAAAAGTGCAACACAAGCAGTTACAGGTGAAACAACGCGATAAAAAAAAGTACAACAACAGCAGATAACAGGTGAAACAACGCGAATGAGAAGTGCAAGAAGACAGTTACATGTAAAACAACGCGAAGAAAAGATGCCCAACAAGATTCAGTTACAGGGAAAGCAACGAGAATGAAAAGTTGCCAATAAGAGTAGTTAACAGGTGAACAACGTGAATGAAAAGTGCCAACAAAAGCAGTTACAGGTGAAACAACGCGAAGTGAAAATGCCAACAAGGATTAGTTACAGGGTGAAGACAAACGCGAATGAAAAAGTGCAGCAACAAAACAGTCTAGTTAAGGTGAAACATCACGAATGAAAAAGTGCAAACAAGAGCAGTTACAGGTGAAAACACCCCAAATGAAAAGTGCAAAAAAAGCAGTTACAGGTGAAACAACGCGAAAATGAACAGTGCAACAAGAGCCATTACAGGTGAAACAAAGTGGAAAGGAAAGTGCACAAGCAGGAGTGTACAGGTGAAGACAACGCGGTAATGAAAAGCTGCAACAATAACAGTTGGATAAAACAACGCAAAGGAAAAGTGCAACAATAGCAGTTACAGGTGAAAAAACGCGAATGAAAAGAACAAGAGCAATTAGAGGTGAAACATTGCGAATGAAAAGTGCAACAAGATCAGTTACAGGTGAAACGACGCAAAAGAAAAGTCAAACAAGAGCAGTTACAGGTGAAATAACGGGAATGAAAAGTGCAAACAAGAGCAGTTACTTTTGAAACAACGCGAATGAAAAGTGCAACAAGAAGCAATTACATGTGAAACAAAGGAAATGAAAAGTGCAACATTTTCAGTTACAGGTGAAACAATCGTAGAATAAAAAACTGCAACAATGTCTGCAGTTTTAGGTGAAACAAGGCAAATGAAAAAGTGCCAACAGAGCAGTTACAGGTAAAACAACGGAATGAAAAGTGCAACAAGAGCATTACAGTTGAAACAACGCGAATGTAAAGCGAAATAAAAGCAGTTACAGGTTGAAACAACGCGAATGAAAAGTGCAACCAGAGAGCAGTTTTAGGTGAAACAACGCGAATAAAAGTGAAAACAAGAGCAAGTTACAGGTAGAAAAACGCGAATGAAAGGAACAAGAGCAATAGAGGTGAAACATTGCGAATGAAGTGCAAACAGATTCAGTTACAGGTGAAACGACGCAAATGAAAAGTCAAAACAAGAGCAGTTACAGGTGAAATAACGGGAATGAAAAGTTGCAACAAGATCAGTTACTGTTGAAACAACGCGAATGAAAAAGTGCAACAAGAGCCAATTGTACATTACATAGTTTTGGAACTGCAACTTTCTATCACTTTCAGGCTACAGCCTGCAAGACACTTCGATGAAATATTTATTATCCATTTTAGTGAAACAATTTGCAAATGAAAAGTGCAACAAAGAGCAGTTACAGGTGAAAGGAAGACGAATGAAAAGTCAACAAGAGCAGCTTACAGATGAAACTAACCGCGAATGTAAGCGAAATAAAAAGCAGTTACAGGTGAAACAACGCGAATGAAAAAGCGTAAAAATTGCAAGTTTACAGGGAAACAAACGCGAATAAAAGTATTAAAAAGAACAGTTTTAGTGATAACTTGATAAAAAAGTGCCAATAAGAGCAGTTACGGGTGCAGCAAAATGAATCCAGAATTGCAGGAGGAGAATACTTTGGTGATACAACGCGAATCAACATGGCAAAAAGATCGTCATACCAGTAATCAATGCGAAGAAAAGTGCAACATGAGCGTTACAGGTGAAAACACGGCGAATGAAAAATGCAACAAAAGCAGTTTACGGGTGAAACAATGCGAATAAAAAGTGCAAAAAGAGCAGTTATAGGTGAATTAACGCGAATAAAAAGTGCAATAATTGAAGTTACAGGTGAAAGAAAGCCTACAAACTGAAAGAAAGTACCTGTTACCTGGGAGAAAGGATCAATAACTTGAATAAAAAGCCCTCAATAAGATCAGTTGAAATTGAAAAGCAACACGAATGAAAGATGTAACAGAGCAGTTTACAGGCTGAAACAACACCGAATGAAAGTGCTAACAGAACAGCATTACAGTGAATCCAATGCGAAGAAAGGCAACATGAGCAGTTACAGGTAAAATAACGCGAATGAAAAGTGCAACAAGAGCAGTTACGGGAGAAACAACGCGAATGAAAAGTGAAACAAGAGCGGCAGTACAGGTGAAACAACGCGATGAAAAAGTCAACAAGAGCTGGAAGAAATGAACCAAAGCCTGAAAGAAAAGTTCAAAAAGTGCATATTAGGTGAAACAATTGAATGAAAGTGCAATAAGAGCAGGTACAGGTGAAACAACACGAATGTAAAGTGTAACAAGAGCAGATACATGAAACAACGAGAATTAAAAGTGATACAAGAGCTACAGGTGAAACATTGCGAATGAAAAGTGCAACATTGGCAGTTACAGTGAAACAACGCGAATGAAAAAGTGCAACAAGAGCAGGTTTAGGTGACAAGGCGAATGAAAAGTGAAACAAGAGCCAGTTACGGTGAAACAACGCGATGAAAATTCAACAACAGCAGTTACAGGTGAAACAAAGCGAATGAAAAGTTCAAAAAGAGCCAGTTTTAGGTGAAACAACTTGAATAAAAAGTGCAAACAAGAGCAGGTAAAGGTGAAACAACACGGAATGTAAAGTGTCAACAAGAGCAAATACAGGTGAAACAACGAGAATGGAAAGTGAAACAAGAGCAGTTACAGGTGAAACAACGCAAAAAAATGAAACATGAGCAGTTACAGGTGAAAACAACGCGAATGAAAAATGCAACACAGAGCAGCTTTTTGCTTGAAACAATTGCGAATGAAAAGTGAACAAAGAGCAGTTGCAAGTGAAATGAACTACTGATAAACAAGCGCAATAATTGCAGTACAGTGAAAACAATGCCCATATAAAAAGTACAAAAGAGCAAGTTTTAGTGAAATAAACTTGAATAAAAAGCGCAATAAGAGCAACAGTTACAATTGAAACAACACGAATGAAAAGTTCAACAAGGGCAGTTACAGGTGAAACAACGCGAATAAAAAAGTGCAAACAAGAGCAGTTACAGGTTAAACAACGCCGAATGAAAAATGCACCAAAAGCAGTTACAGGTGAATCAATGCGAATAAAAAAAGTTCAACAATAGCATTTACAGTGAAACAAGCCGATGAAAAGTGTACCAAAGAGCATTTTTAGTGGAAAACAAACTTGAATAAAAGTGCAATAAGAGCAGTTACAGCGTGAAAACAAAACCACGAATGTAAAGTGTACAAGAGCAATACAGGTAAAGAACGAGAATAAAAAGTGCAAACAATAGCAGTTACAGGTGAATCAATGCGAATGAAAAGCAACATGACCGTTTACAGGTGAAACAACGCATTTGAAAAGTGCAACAAGAGCAGTTTTTGGTGAAACAACGCGAATGAAAAGTGAAACAAAAGCAGTTACAAGTGAAACAACACGAATAAAAAGTGCAACAAGCAGTTACAGGTTAAACAACACGAATGAAAAATGAAACAAAAGCAGTTACAGGTGAAACAACGCCGATAACAAAAAGTGCACCAACAGCAGATACAGGTGAAATACGCGAACGATAAGTGCAAGAAGAGCAGTTACATGTGAAACAACTCGAATGAAAAGTGCAAAAAAGCAGTTACAGGCAACGCGAAAAAAAAGTGCAACAAAAGCAGTTACAGGTGGAATCAATGCGAATAAAAAGTTCAACAAAGAACAGTTACAGGTAAAACAACGCGATATAAAAGTGAAAGAAAAGCAGTTACAGGTGAAACAACGCGAATGAAAGGGCAACAATAAGAAGTTACAGGGGAAACAAAGCGAAGAAAAAGTGCAACAAGGGCAGTTACAGGTGAAACAACGCGAATTAAGAGTGCAACAAGAGCAGTTACATTTAAAACAACGCAATGAAAAGTGCAATAAGAAGCAGTTTTAGGTGAAACAACGCGAATGAACAGTGCAAACAGAGCAGTTACAGGTGAAAAAACACGAAATGAAAAGAGCTTACAATTGCAGTACAGGGTGAACAACGGCGATAAAAGTTCAACAAGAACAAGTTACAGGTGAAACAACGCGTGAATGAAAAGTGCAAACAAGAGCAGTTACAGGTGAATCAATGCGAATAAAAAGTGCAACATGAGCAGTTACAGCGTGAAACAACGCAAATGAAAAATTGCAACAAGAGCAGTTTTAGGTGAAACACGCCGAATGAAAAGGGTAACAAGAGCAGTTACTGTTGAAACAACGCGAATGAAAAGTGCAACAAGAGCAGTTAACAGTGAACAAAGCGAAAGAAATGTTGCAACAAGAGCAGTCCACAGTGAAACAAACGCGAATGAAATATGCAACAAGAGTGTTACAGGTTGAACCAACGGAATTAAAAAGTTCAAACAATAGCAGCGTACATGTGAAACAACGCGAATGAAAGAACAACAAGAGCAATTAAGACGTGAAACATTGCTAATAAAAAGCAAACAAGAACAGTTACAGGTTGAAAAAAAACGCGAAGCTTAAAACATAAGCAATAAGTGTGAAACAAACGTGAATGAAAAGTCAAAAGGAACCACA